>CABHPR010137842.1:0-29844 GCA_902168415.1 Peromyscus melanophrys
CCCCCTGAAGCCATGGTGATATCTGAGACAATACTACCACCTATGGCCATGTCTGAGTCCATGGTCCCACTGTGGCTTGGGTTTGTGTTGATGTGTGTGGCCCATGTTACTACTGATGGTCATGCATGTCTGTGGTCTATGCTGCCACCTGAATGCATGTTGATGTCTGTGGTCCACGCTGCCTCTGAGGTCCTTGTCTGTGTCTGTGGTCCTACTTCAGCAGGAGGCCATGTGCATGTTCCTGCTGACTGTAAAGAGCAAGGAAGCTACTTTTGCAACAATATTAATAACTGCAGATGCATAGTTGAGAAAGACAGACATGGAAGGCATCTGTGACAAACCTACTCCCTGCCCCCCACAAATAACAGACTAAGCAGGAAGCCATCTAAGAGAAGTCTTAGAAAGTGTGATAAGGATGCTGAAGTGTAGCTCTCCACAATTGATAGTTTCTGGTGGGGTGTGGGAGGGGAACGACTCAGTTCCACTTAAGGGGCAGGCACCAATAGTTTGACCATGCTCCAGTGAGTGTATAGATAATTGGATTTGTTTTATTTTTCTATTTTTTAATTTTTAAAATTTTTTTTTGGAGAGAGGTCACAAGGGTGGGGGAGTAGACATGGAAGGACTGGAAAGTGAGTGTGATCAGGTTACAAGATGTGAAACTTCTAAAGAGTCAATAAAAATAGTTAAAGAACAGGGCAAATGTGATAATTTGATATATTTACATCGTGTGCTATAATCAAGCTAGTATTGCTAACATTCAAATATCTTAAATGTTACTACTTTTTGATTTATGTGTAATAATAATAATTATTATTTATGGAGAACATTGTAAAACTCCAATGGATGCTAACTCATAGAAATTAACATTCTCATATAATTTAATTTTGTACTTAGAACATTTCAATTCCTTTCTTCTTGCTGATCACAAAAATTTATGTATCATGTCACATAATTTTTGGGTGGGTGGGAGATGGATGTTTGTGTAAGAAATGATTACATAAAATATACTATTTCACAAAATACACATACTGTTTTAGTATTTTGGGAATTACTTTTGTATAGTACTTTCCCCCTAATGCATAAAAATGCCATCACTATTTTTAGGTGGGGAAACATTAAATAGTGTGGGAGCTCGTTTTCAGGTTCCTCGTGGCTTTACTCAGCAGACCTGCATAGAGAGGATGGTTGGACCATGGACCTCAGTGCAGGTGTCTGAGATGGTCTGCATTTGGCTGTGCTGGGGGGAGGTCTTTTGCTCCACCCCTTGGTGTTTCTATAAATACCTTGGGGCAGAAACAGTCAGAGCCTGTTGGAATAGGTTCCATGCCCTCTCGAGGCTATCCTTTATTTTCTATCTGTTTATCTCCACAATCTAAATCCTTCTATCTAATATTTCCTGCTGCTCATACTCAAGAAAACTCTGGGGAACTGTGGGGTTGGTGGGTAAACACCCCGCAGAATGGCGCCATGAACAGGGACTAAAGAAAAAAGAAAAAAAAAATAGGGACTAAAGACAAATGAAGAAGGACTAAAGATAAATGAACAGGGACTAAAGACATAGGAAAATAATAGTTTTATTGCAGAGTTTTTGGCTAAAGTGCGAGTTAGGCACTGGTAGTGGAAAGGGGCATACCCGGTGTTATTATGGAATATATCCATATAATCCATACATATTAATAAGGGGAAGGGGGTTTTATCCTCAAGAGAAAAGGAAAAAATGGACTGGAAGGATGTTCAATGCTGCAGCGCAAAATTCTCTTCTATCAAAAATTTCTATTTTCTATCTCTTTCTCAATTTCTATCTGTGAAAAATAAGGATTTAGAGTATAGCAATATAGTGTAGGAAAAATTTAGAAGTATAAGATCTTGTAGAAAAAAATTAAGATAAGGCAACTAGACAGAAAAACTCTTCAATTTTCTAAATTTGGGGACTATGAATGCAAACGGGGGGGGGGGAATCTTTCTTTGAGCTTTATGGGTAGTAAAAATAAGCTCTTCTTTGACCTTATCAGGCAGAAAAAAAAGAAATAAAAAAGTTTCCTATGGAAGCCTTTGACCTGGGGACAGCTGAAATGCTAAGTCCAAGCAGTAGGAGAAAATGATTTCTCCCTGAAGCAAAAATGCAGGTGTAAGAAGCCAAAAAGTTTAAAGTTCAGAAGTTTTGGGAAAAGTTGGTCTTTCTCTCTCTTGGGGAAAAAAATCTTTTTCTTAAACTAAAAAGCTTTTCTTGAAAAACTTGGGGGAAAAAATCTCTCTAAAAAGCCTTAATCTTTCTTTAACTAAAAGCTCTCTTTAAAAACTTAAAAACTTAAACTTTTCAGAACTCTCTCAGAAGGACAAAAATTAGAATCACCTGAAGATATTAGTAAGGGAACCACCTGTGATTAGCTCTAAGGGAAAACAACAAACCTCTTAAGACAGCAAAACCTCTAAGTTCTGTCTTTCAACCCAGAAAAATCCTCCCTGCAATGTAGGAGGCAGGGATGGAGTTCCTAAAAATCTCTTCTAAGCTCTGTCTCTTCAAGCTAGTAAAAGACAGTGGGTCAGAATCCCCTGAGGAAATGCTTGGGGAGAGTACGGTGAAGAGCCATAAAGAGCCCAATAGGGCAGGAAATTGTTAACTTGAGAAAAGCAAAAAAAAAAGCCAAGCTTTTCAGTTACAGCTGAGCTTGAGGCATCAAGGGTTTTGTTTCTGAGTGAGCATCTATGAAAAGGTGCTCCTAATCATTCTAAAGTGAAGATCCCCTGAAGCAACACAAACTCTGTTAACATTGTATCCTCGCTTCTGACCAACAACCCAGAGGCGACTGGCCAGCTCTCTGAGTTGGAGTGCATTTTGGGGATACTAGTGCATTTTGGGGATACTAGGGTTCCAGCAGTTGTAAACAACTTCCTAGAGCACACAGCTGAGGCAGGAGTGTACAGGACCCAGGGGAATACTGCTTATGTACAAGCAAAACTAAAGCCATTGGGAGCGGCAGTTGGCCGCTTTCCTGCAAGTCCTGGGTTGTTAAGTGGGACTATGCAGTGTCCACAGCTGCAAAAAGATCTGAGAAAAGCTTTCCTATCACAGAAATGACCTTTCTGGGAAAACAGTAAAGCTGAACTGTGTCTGAAGCAGTTGTGCAGCTGAGTCAGAATGCTGTCTAGGGAAAGAGCCCAGCCAGGGCAAAAGGGAGAACTATCCAGGAGTAAAGCTTTCTTTTCTATCACAGAAAGCATCTTTATGAGAAAAGCTTTGTTTCAACTGACTCCCAGTGAGATGAGGGAGTGTAGACCTGAGGGGTGATTACCTCTGGCATAAGCTCTGTCCTTGAGCACCTGGACAAACAAAAGCAACCCACTGGGGGACTGGGTCAGGTGAAGGCCTGATGAGGCAAAACACCTGTCGTAAATGTGAGTTTAGGGGGAACAAAAACCTCCCTTGTTAAAAAAGCAGAAGCTTGATTTTCAGTCTGTATGCAAACCACACGGACCTGAAAATAGAGACGGACTAAAGCCCCTACTTTCAGAAGCTGAAAAGCCTCCACTGTGGCATTGGGAAATGTTTCTGGAGCAAAGGGGTTGAACTGAAACCAAACTGGGAACTGTATGGGAGAAAGACTCTCTGAAGAAGAAACGGAGAAGGGACAGATTCCTCCCCAGAAAATGCATGACCTGACAAAGCTGCTAGAGATTGAGGCAGATTGGGAGAGGTGGAGAAGCCCCTACCTCCAAAGGCAGCTAGCAGAGGAGCAAAGCCACAGCCTTAGGTATCTGAAGCACTGCATCTGGGGGGAAAGGAACAAGCAAAATGAGAATAAGATCAGTGGGAGAAAATCTCTGAAAGAACTATGGAAAAGCTCTGTTGTAAATGCTTTTGTTTTTCACTGACTGGCTACATTCTTAGTGGTGCCAAGCTGCCCTGAATCTTTAATGGGAAGGGATCTGCTAGCTAAGGTCTCTCTTCATATACAGTGAAACAAATAGGGCCTCTCACTCTCAAGCTCCAGAGGACATCAGGATCCACTGCCTTGTCACCAATTCCAGAGGAATAAGGTATTACCCCTTCATTTCCCAACCAGGGCCACACAGAGCCAGAGGCAAAAAGGACCATCAAAACTATCCAGGCGGTAAGGAAAAATATAATACAACAATCTATCATTGTTCAATACTCAGCAACTGATCACCTGCATTTCCTAAATGCTAACCTAATAAGGGAAACAGGTGCCTTAAATAAACTACCTCTAATAAGGCTTGTCTCAGAAAAAAAATTAAGCATAGTACTAAGGCCAGATCTACCTCAGATAAATGTCACATGTCTCCATCTGGGCAGGCCAGATCAACCTCAGATAAATGCCAACTCCAAAAATAAAATAATAATAATTCTTTTTCTCTAAGTTTTTTTTATGTCAACAGTATCTTGTAAAACAGAAGGTTCCCAGCCACACCACGGATGGACAGCTGCAGAACAAGGGGATGGCAGAATGTCATTCCAGGACCTCCCCATCATCATCCCAGGACTTCACAAGATACTCTCCCATTCTCCCAAGAGCCAACCGACACCCACTATTCAGCTGGAAGCAGTCTTTGAGAGAAACATCACCCCATACCCACTCAACCACAACTTTTTTTCTTTTTTAAAAAAGGAATAGTCAGGGATGATGGGTTCACAACAAGCCCCCATGGTTGGGTGTGTTTGCACATTCCCGGTGGACCTGGACACTTCTGCCTTGCCAGTTCCAGGTCAAGATAGCCATTTCTGGGTCAAGGCATCTCGCATGACCAGGATCCGTGACTTTGCATGCTTACGTAAGCGCGCAACGTAGCCATGTGATCTATGCACATGTGTGGAGTAGTTACGTCGACCTGTGCATGCCCAGCCTTTAAAAGCCGGTGCCATGTTCCCGACATCTTCTTCTTCTTCTCTGCACACGTGTTTCCCACAGACCTGGGCACTCTCTGTCCCTTTCATCTTAATAAACTCTTATTAGCGGATTCTGTCGTGTTTTGTGACATTTCCTTGCAGGGTAAGAGCGCAAAATAACTAACAGAGACACCTGTTGAAGCCAGCTCAGAACAGAAAACTCCCAATGTCTGTAATTGAAAACTTAAAATGCTTGGATCAAATCTCTTGTTGCAAAAGCAAAAACTTCCTAAAAGCTACCTATAAGAGCAAACAAGTCACTTTAAAATCCTTAAGAAAGCAGTTTATACACCGAACATTGTCTTAGATATGAAAAACTTATGGGAAAATAAAAACATTCTTTGCCTTGAACAAACTGCCTGCAATGAGTGATTCATTTGCAAATCTAATGAGACATACAGGCGTTCAAAAAGAATGACTGCTTTATAGATGGGAACAAACTTCAGAAAATCTGTCTTAAAAAAATAGTTGCTTCATCTGAAAGTTCCTTATATGAAATCAATGCTAAATATCACAGCTGCTAATAATGATAACATCCGGAGTTAAAGCTAATGAAGTGAAAATACTAAATCCTGAAAACGCTCTTCGTCAGAGTAAGCTAATGAAGGATATGTTTCATGAAAGAATATCTGTGCTTTTAATTTCTTTGAATAGTAGCAGTTTTGGTGAAAATATTTGGGCTATTAAAAATATATCAGAAACATCATCATTGTTAAAGAACTCATGGCAAATACAGCTTTAAAAAATTAAGTAGGGGGAAAATTGTAGCAGTTTGAGTTTAAAACGCAACTAAGTTTTCATATCAAGGTTCCATCTTGCAGTCTGGGGATAGTAAGAGTATAAAGAGGCTTCCAGATTGCTGAGGAGTTTGAGACAATTGTTACTAAGTTTCAGCATTGTTTTCAGACCTGCTGAAAGTTGCAAGTCTAGAACCTCACTCCAATTTAGACAACTATCTTCTCCTGTTGGGAAATTGACTGTTGAGTTGCCAGCTAAGGAATTCAGAAACAGAATATTTCTTACAAGATTTTTCTTTTCTGTTTTCTTTCTTTTTGGGTTTGCTGTAAACGGAGATAGCTCTTAATAGAGTTGTTATAAAACATCTGAAATGCATAGCAACAGAAGTCACTAAATCCCAGAGTTAAGAGAGAATCATTAAAGAATTAAACTCTTGTTTCATACTATCAAGAACTTTTAGAATATCAAAGTTGACAATAAGCTCTGAACTTTAGAAATGATGTACTTACTTCCTGTCTAGTCAAGAAAATCTTTCTAATAGAGATAATGATAATTAAGAGTAAGAAGTAGAAAATTATTGTCTTGTTAGAAAATGTTAAATCTCTAAGTGTTAAGAAATCTTTAAGTGTTTGCTAAGTTAGATATATGATAATGGTAGCCCTATATAAGTTTGTAAAATAGATCTATAGAATTTCTTTAAGAATATAAGCTTGCAAGAAGTATCTAAGGTAGTCTTAAGACATGTAGTAATAAGCTTGTAAGAAGTAAAGATGCTAGTTGTAAATGTAAGTTTAAATAAGAATATAGAATGAATATAAGAAAATAAGAAATATATTTGCTAAAGTAGGTATATAGTTTCCTTAAGGAGTATAAATAAGTAGATGTTAATGTTATATGTGAGTTTGTAAAAAACTGTAAATGTTGAATGTGAGTCTAAATGCTTTGCAAGATATGTTATGAGTTTGTTAAAAAGTGTAAATGTTAAGTGTGAGTCTATGCTTAATGTACATGGTGAAAGATCCTGAGATACAGAAGTTAGTGTCCTAGTAGACTGCAAAGCAGGCAGTTTGAGTGGTTTCAAAAGCTCTAGAAGCCACTAAGAAGCTAAGAATGGTGGACGCCAGAACCAGCACAAGGCGTCCACAGCTGAGATCCGTGGAAAATCAACGCAACACAGAAAAACCTGAGCTAACAGCAAAAAATGGTGCAGTTTAAAATATTACTGTAACTAAGAAGGTCTCTGACTTGAATGAAAGTTGCAGAGATGCTTGTTGGAACTAAAATTGTTAACTGCAAAAAGTTTTGGTTGTAAAATGCTTATTTATATTTGGAAGTGGAAGTCTGATACCAGAATTTACTTCTTTTGAATTTTCTGAACTTTAAAAAAATGAGATAAAACTACAAAAAGGTCTTTGTTATGGATTTCTTCATATTTGGAAGGGTTGCACCAGAATTATTTGAATTTTGGGACTTAAGAAATGAAATGAACAATAGTGATTTCATTGCAATGGGACAATTTTGAGTTTAATTATAGTAATGACTTAGGAACTGTTTTCTGGAAT
Organism: Peromyscus melanophrys; assembly: GCA_902168415.1. Lineage (NCBI taxonomy): Eukaryota > Metazoa > Chordata > Mammalia > Rodentia > Cricetidae > Peromyscus > Peromyscus melanophrys. The sequence continues at coordinate 7,210 of CABHPR010137842.1, forward strand.
TGTATTAAAAATGGAACTGTTTAAATGAAGAAATTTATTGTTTCTACCTAGACTCAAGATGCAGTTTTGTGTATGCATATATGCTGGTGATTCATGAATTGTTGTGTGTTAAAATGGAATTGTTTTATGGAACTATTTATGTAAAAATGGAATTACTTATGGAACTGGTTTTGTGTTACAAATGGAACTGTTTAAATAGAAAAGTTTGGGTTTTCTAACTAGGCTTGAGATTTTGCTTAAAAAATTATAAAGAAATGGGGGAGTTAATATTCCTTACTCTATTTAACTTAAAAATTGTTATTTGAGTGGATTAATGTTGTTGTTAGTAAAAAATGCAAATGGATATACAAAGAGACTACTTTTAAAGTGTAAAGAGTTTTATTAAGAAACTGCTTTTGGATGTTTTGCTAAAAGTTTTCAAAGTGTTAATGGTTAGATTGAGAATATTGCATTTCAATATGGGTTTATAGGAATTGTGTAAGTTTGGGTTTTTCTAACTAGGTTTGAGGTTGTTTAAAAAATTATAAAGAAAAGGAGGAGTTATGAGTGAATTAAAGTTGAATGTATGTTTGCAGAAATTAGGTTAACCTATTGATATTAATGCACCTTGGTTTTGTGGAGTTAAATATTTAAGTTTGATGTGAATATATCAGAAGTTTTTCCTATGTTCTGTTAGCAAGAAAATTCAAATGATTCTATTAAGATTTAAGTTGTAAGACTGAGAAAATTGTTAACTATATATAACACCATTTATGTTAATTCAAATGGTTCTGTTAAGAGTTTGCTTTGAGTTGTAAGACTGGAAAAACCGTGACTATGTATAGCAATATTTATGTTAACCTGTTAATGGTAATGATGAAGCTAAGGGATTCTTTAAGTTTGCAATTGCATTAAGTTTTTGATTTAGAAAGGGCTTGATGCAGCTAAGACTGCTCTAGTCACCTTGGACCTAATCCCCCCCCACCACCAAAAAAATGCCATCTTTATTATCCTCAACTCCCATACTAGGAGGTGTAACAGCTATGGAGATTGCTGTAAGCTATTAACGAGTTGTTTTTTATATATTAAGAAATGGGGACCTGTGGGAGCCTGTTTTTAGGTTCCTTGTGGCTTTACTCAGCAGACCTGTATAGAGAGGATGATTAGGACCATGGGCCTGAGTGCAGGTGTCTGAGATGGTCTGAACTTGACTGTGCTGGGGGGAAGTCTTTTGCTCCACCCCTTGGTGTTTCTATAAATACCCTGGGGCAGAAACAGTCAGGGCCTGTTGGAATAGATTCCAGGCCCTCTCAAGGCTATCCTGTATTTTCTATCTGCTTATCTCCACAATCTAAATCCTTCTAAGTAATATTTCCTGCTGCTCACACTCAAGAAAACTCTGGGGAACTGTGGGGTTGGTGGGTAAACGCCCCACAAATTAGCAGTTGCAAATAACAAGTGATTTTACCAAAAAATCCAGCATGTTGCTTAAAGTGAATATGAAGCCAGTAACACAGAAATTCACTTAAAACAAAGATGACCTGGTAAATAAGCTCCATCACGGGAGTCTTAATCATTGGTAAGACAAGTAGAAACGAAGAAGACATTGACCCAAATAGAAATTGTTGACCACACCTAAAAGTAAAAAGAAAATTAACATTAGTGATGAATTTATTTTCAAAATTTCATGTGATTGAGGAACGTAGCTGAATGTTTTCCTGTGTGCTTCCTGGTCTGCAGCTGCTCAGACCCACGTAAACACACAGAGGCTTATATTAATTAAAACTGCTTGGCCATTAGCTCATGCCTACCACTGACTACCTCTTGCACTTAAACTCAGCCCATTTCTCTTAATCTATATGTTGCCATGTGTTCTGTGGCTTTACCTGTGTGTCATTACATGCTGCTCCCTGGACAGTGGGCTTGCATTTCCTTACTCAGTCTTCCTCTTCCCAGAATTCTCCTTGTCTGCTTATCCTGCCTATACTTCCTGCTTGTCTACTGGCCAATCAGTGTTTTATTTATCAACCAATTAGAGCAACACATATTCACAGCATACAGAATGACATCCCACAGCAAAATACTTATGAATTTTTCTAGAAGTAAAAGGAAATAGCTGAAATCATGTCCTGAAATGTATTTAGAGTCACAGCCTCAGCTTTATAGCATATAGAAGTTTGATTGCAGACACAGAGAATGTATAGGTTGTAAACAACTGTACCTGTGCTACAGATTTTACAAATTTCTCTCGTTCCACCAAACTATGACATTTATCCCATAAAATCAGTGCTGTTTTAAGGCATTGTTGTACAGCATAACTTCAGAGACATAATCCTCAAAAACAAATGTAGCCAGGTTATTTTAGTATTAGCTATTGAGGGTTCTGGTTTGGGGAATTAGGGATTAACTGTTGTAACTGAATATTTACTCATATTCCATCTTTAAAATGGTGTGGACTAATTTATCCTAAAGTATCATTATTAAAACTAAAAATATGAGAAATACAGGAGTCACAGAAATCTGGTTTGGAACACATGAGTCTTAGTCATTTATCCATTTCAGAATTATTCATAAATAACACTAATATGCAATTTACTGTGCTACTTATTTACAACACATAAAGAAAAAGTCCTGTCAAGGAAGTTAATCATTAATACCCAGGCTTATACCTTAGGACATCTAGTGAATCTGTCACTCATAATGTTGATCTCTAAAATCATTATGACAATCATGTATTATACTTCAGGACAGTGAGCTCCACAATATTTTTATATTTCATTTCTTAATCTACTATGAGGCTATTAAGATTATGATGTAAGATTGGTCCTCATATCTCTCAACCACCCAGATATTTTAAGCCTGAAGCAAAGGAGGCACACACTATATATTATTTTTTAATAAATTCATGACTAAAATAAAAGATATAACCGTTCAACATTCTCAACATGGGGGCTGGTTTAAAAGAAAGCTATTTTAGGAAGAAAAGAATGTGGAACCTAGAATAGGTTAATATTTCTTAAACTATGTCCAGTGTGCCAATCTATACAAGAATCACATAATAATTAATATTTATATAATTCGATGGAGAATAAATGAATCTATATCCCCATGGGTCAATCTCGGAATTTAAATTCCAAGAAGGAAATTCAAGTTTATAGTATAATGACTGACAAGAAACAGGATTATTAGTTTACTTCATCTTCAAATACAAGAGTATCTAAAATGATTCATGTTGACTATGCCAATAACATGATTTAGTCATAATGGTTATCAGAACTCATTGAATTCATATGATAGCATGATATGGCTTGTGTTATAAAAGGATAAGATTGGTGAAAAGAAGAAAGGGAAATGAAGGAAATAAAGAAATACAGATAAGCAATACATTTGGTTCACAAAAATACATGCCATCAACTGGTGAGGATTCCAAAAGCAGCCACCAAAAGTATTGTAGATGCCCAAGTATTTCAAAATAAAGAAATAAAAATGAACCCCTTCCATAATGTTTTCTTTAGAAAACAACATATTTATCATATTAAGAAATAAAAACATGGTTCCTGCACCCTTTTGCTAGTGTGTAGTGTCAGACATACAATTGTTTTGTGGAAGGTTATTAAAAACACATGCCAGCTCTTTGGGTTGCATAATTCCATGCCTGTTTCTTGTTTACTGGTACTCTGTTGACAGCAGCGTCCTTTAGTGAGAGCTTAATTCAGCCACATTTGATTGCTTACCTAGTTTACCTCCCCCTTGTGTCCTCATCTTAGTGGCAAAGGTACGTCGGCGTCTACCTCTGTTCTTCTCACTACGCTCCTCCTGGTCTTGGGAATGCAGCACCCTACTTGATAGAGCACTTTGGAGAATATTTCTCTTGGGTTCTGTTCATATGGTTCAGCAGTAAAGCACTTTGCTTGGCTGATGCATTCAATCCCTAGCAATAATTTAAAAAATATTGCATATAATAACGTTATGAGTTAATAGTAATGATTCTATCATGTTAATTAAATTAAAAATGCTTAAAATCACCAAACTGATGCTTTTATGAACATCTCATAGCAATTAGATATTATGCTAAACATATAAAATGAAACGTGTACACAATTTACATTGGGTTGAAAGCTAAGGAGATAAAGTTGAGCATGACCAATATTTTACCACCTCCTAATTACTGTATAATGTAGGGAAGACAGAAAAAGGACATTTATCTTCATATAAAGAAGTAGTATTTAGCTTTTACATAATAAAAAAGAAGCAGAATTGTCCATATCCACAAACTGTAGGCCTGTAGTAGATGTTTTGAAGATTGGTATCACAATTGGTGAGAAGCACCTACACAGCAGAAGCAATATTATTCATATAAAGTAAGGAGAAATTTAAAGCTAGTGCTTTGATTTATCTTGTAAGGTCTATGTAGATTGGGCTCCTGGTACCCTAGTTTAAGTAAAGCTATCATAGATAGCTCAGTTAAAATTAAGGATACCAACATCAAATATTTTATTAACTTGACTAATCTTGAAGGGATCACTACAATAGAACAAATGATGATCTTAGTGACAGCTACAACTGGACAGTGGTAGTTGTTAAGCATAGAGAAGATGAAAGGCAGCTGTCCTTGGCTTGCAGAGTAGAAATCCTTGATGCCGCAAGTATTGCACAGGAAGCATTTTTCAGTGTTGAAACTGAGACCACAAAAGAAATGACCCATTGCACAGAAGTGAAGACTCTGTCTATCCATGTGCCAGCAACAGAATGTATGAAAATTAAACAGAAAGTCAAAGTGCCAAATTCACTTTCATAACAATTACAATTCCTTCCTCTATAAAAATATGACTTAGATGTTACTTCTTTGAGCCAGAGTCTCTTTTCTCACTTAATGACTCTGCTCTGTTCTTGCATTTTGTTTTGACCAGACAAATGGATCTAAAGTGACTGCTTGCCAGCTGTGAGCCTACTCCTTGTGGAGTATATCATGGTTCTTGCTTTTCTTGGTTGCTACACTGCCTACAGTATGTGTAAAAGATCTAAACATTTTCAGCTAGCTCAATAGGAAATGGAGCCATAATAATTCTGAAGCCATGACAATGCACAGAATTATGATTATAATTTTCCTAGAGATCAGATAATTCAGAGTGAAATTATACCACTTTTTATATGGTAATTATACGGCATTTATACCAAAACCATGTTCCCTCATCCAATGACTTTGTGTACAGGCACTTGAAACCTCATTTATCTCACAGCTGTCTTTTTCCTGCTAAAAGACTCCCTGTGAATTTTTCATTCATTCTTCATGGGTATTAGTCAGTTTCTTATCCGCCATCTATTCCTTTTTGCTGGGGTTCTGATGTGTATTATGGTCCATGCCTCTCCCATTGTCTATCTAGCTTCCTTCTTTTTTTTTCCAATATAAATATTTACCTGAATAAAGTCACCATACATATAATGCTAGTTTGGGATTTGCTTGTGCAAAGAACCACAACTAATTACTAGAGGAGACTCCAAGGTCCATGTGCAGCCTGAGGACAATAGTCTTCTAAATTGAGCATGCTACAGACATGTGAATGATCCCACAGATAACAGAAGTGCTCAGCTGGACCTTCCCTACACAGCCAATCTCAAGGCATGTAGACTGAATGCATGGTTGACTTATGCCCAGAAATACCTAGGGGTCTGTCAAGAACCAATAGGTAAGTGAAGTTGTCATTAAAGTACTTATGACATAAATTAAAGATGGGCAATTCTTTTCAGTAGAGCTAAATATATTCTTAAGTGCTATGCCTGGCATAAGGAAGGCAAGAAAATTTCAATATGCTGTAAAATTGACATAAATCATGTTCCTAAATATTCTTTATAAACTGTAGTTAAAATAGTGATAATAAATTTAATTTATGTCAGGCTAGTGTTTTTGTATGGCTCTTCGATGAGCTAACAGTTTGACTACTCTCCATATTTCTAACACAAGTGGTTAAACACCTAGTATTTTCTTCTGTGTCTTGCAAAAGTCAAGTGTTACATTTTGTTTCTATTGGATATTTCCAAACTAAAACTCAAAGAGCATATTTTTCAGAGGGTTCATTACTATTAGATTTTGAGTTAAGTCATTCCATGCCATTTCAAAATTTTAAACTATATTTAATGCTGTTCAGGACAAGGTAGATTTATATTTTACAAAGCATTTGGACTCAATGAGCATGGCATTAGAATCACTACTGCTACAGGCAGCAGACAGGCTTGTAATTGAGGCTAAGACCATCCAGATGACATGGCTGACAGTCAGAGGGCAAGAGAATCTGTTTTGAAAATGGCAAAGTCTTTAGAGCCTGATGTGTCTGTGTATAGGAGAATGCAAAGTTCATTCTGAGTAGGAAGATCACATTGTTTCCTTTGCTTGTGTATATTTGCACATGCACCTTTGTGTGTTTGTGTGTGTGTGTGTATGTGTGTGTGCATGAATTTATTTGTGTGTGTTTGTGTGTGTGTATGCCCATGAAGAATTGTGTGGGTACACACAAGTGAATGTGTGTGTACATATTCAATATCATGAGTGTGTGTGTGTGTGTGTGTGTGTATGTGTGTGTGTGTGTATGTGACTGTATACAAACCCATTCTCTTGTGTGTGTACAGGCTTGTGCATATGTGTAGGTACAGATGCATGCATAAGTATGTGTGCATGTGTGCATGCTTGGGTTTATGTGCACAAATGCTGCTGTATGTGTGCATGTGTATGTATGTGTACATGTTGGAGCGTGTGTGTGTGTGTGTGTGTGTGTGTGTGTGTGTGTACACGTGTGTGTGTTATACTTACACATAACTGAAGAGGTAATTTTCTGAGGTGGCAAAGTTGCCAGGTAGGATGCATTAGTCAATATGTATAACTCAGCCATGGTAGAAATACCAGAAATCAAAGATTTTGGAATTGTCTCAATGGACATTTTTATTTCTCGTACAAAACAAATTCATTAATAGAAGGACACATCATTGTACAAATCGAATGTTTCTTTGTAAAAAAGAAAAGCAGTCCAATATCATTGCCTCTTCATTTGCTTGCTTTGATTCTTGTTTTGTCTGTTTTTTTTTCCCTTAAAGCTGGTATTTTCTAAAATCTACTAAAAATAAAAGCATGTAATTTTGTGAAAGTGACCCCTAGTCATATCAGAGGAACAGAAGAATTTGGTCCTCCTACTGAAGAGCAAATAAAACTGTGGTAATGATAGTTCCTTCACAATAGACTCTTCTGAGTATTTGCTTCCTGTTGCAGAAATAGATACAGTGATGGCTCAGAGACCAGTGCACAGCCTGGCTAAAGTCAGCCACAAGTCTAAACAAAGTAGAGTGGTGCTTGGAACTCTATGCTGTTCCTCCAATGTAAGGATCTAGACATATGGCAATAATTTTATTGACACATGACCAGTTAAATTTGTCAAAGGATGACTGCATAATACATAAGACTCAAAATCCATAAAGATCTACAAATTATCTTATAAACAATGTAATGCATGTCTAGTATGACAGCGAGCTCCATCTAGTGAGGCATTGTGATATAGACCTCTTTTTTTCTGTTCCTTGACTTCACGTGGCAAACCTTGCATTAAAATAATTGATTTATATACAGCAGTGATCACAGAATGTCAAGATATTCTGGTGCAATTTGATGAAGCTGTTTAGGGTGGAAAGTTATAATGAAATTTTATGAATTGACAGAATCCGCATTCTATCTATCTATCTATCTATCTATCTATCTATCTATCTATCTATCTATCTATCTATATTTTTTAGAGGCATTGTTTCTCTGGGTTACCTCCTTGTCCCGGATTTTGTTCTTTAGACTAGGCTTGTCTCAATTCACAGAGATCTGCCTGTCTCTGCCTCCCAAGTGCTAGGATTAAAGGTGTGTACCATTACCACGACTGCACAGCTAAGAATTTAGTTTTTTGTAGAGTACCTGGTCAGCTTTCATGGAGCTGTTGATTTTATTAGTTATTTTTCTTATTACTATGATAAATATATAAAAAGAAACTTCAGGAAGGTGGGGTTTATTTTGGTGCACAATTGGAAGGTACAGTTAATTTATCATGCAGGCAGGAGTTTGAGACAGATTGTCACATTGTGTCCACCCTCAGGAAGTAGAGTGCTGTTGTGGAAGATGAGGAGGCAAGCAGCACTAAGAGAGTCAGAGAAAACACTGCTTAATTTTATCTTCAGCCCCACTGGAAGACCCAGAAAGACAATGCTTTCAGAATTTGGGTCCAGATCCAATTTTTCAAATTGATGTACAGCAACATTTTTCACCTTTTCTGTTATTGGTGGGTTAGATGTTGGGATGTTTGCTGACTGCACTAAGGACCACGAGAAAGCATAGTTACAGAAGTGGAACAGATAAGGTGAGAACAGATATTTTCTATTTGTTTCTCCTGACAAGGGAAGAGGGGCTTCAGCTGAGGGAGGATTTACAGACAAAGAACATAGGATGCACCATTCTTAGCCAAAAGTACTCTTTTGGTCTTCCTTATCAGGATGAATGCCAGTCATTAAATTCCTTCCTCCTTTGTATTCATTCATGGACCCTAACCTATTGGATGATGCCATCCACAAGTAAGGTGAATCTTCCCATTTGATTAACCTAATCTATGTAAGTCTTCACAGATCTATCCAGAGGCTTGCCTCCTAGATGACTCTAGATCCTGTCAGTTGACAGTATTAACTACCATACTGATCAATATCTTATTCTCTATTCTTGCTAGAAAAATGGCACCCTAGGGAATACTTGCAAACTAAGGTATCTTTCAAGAGAATGGAGTACACTCCTTCTTCTAGTGAAAGTATTAAGCTCTGTCCAGATTAGAGCTATATCTAGGAGATCCACAATGGAAACAACACCCAGAAAAAAATCAGAGGAAGAATAACTGTAATGAAATGAAAGTATAAAAATACTCTAAGAAAAAGTATAATTTTTATTTTATTGAGTTAGTAATATATTTCTTAGGATTAAGAGAAATATGGAACCTCAAAGTTTTATTTATTGTTTAGAATTTTTGAGGTTTATTTTTATTTTACATCTATCAGTATTTTGCCTGTATGTATATCTGTGTGCCATGTGCATCCCATGCCTGTGGAAGCTAGAAAACGGTGTCACACTCCCTGAAACTGGAGTTAAAGTCCGTTGTGTACTGTAACCATGGATGTGCTGTATATTGAGCCCGGTTCTCTGGAAGAGCAGTCAGTCTCTCAACTGCTGAGTCATTGCTCCAGCCCCAAATCTTAACAGATTCTGATAAGTAAGTATATGCAACTTCTCATTAACACATTACATAAAATTATAAAAGATGAATATAAAAGATGTTTCTAATACAAAACAATAAAGGGCAGTTTTGTAAGAATTATGGATCTATAGGAAAAATGTGTAAAGGATTAAAAAGACAATTCCTTAGCAGTCAGCATTTGGCAGCAAATGAAAACTACTAATAGTTTTAGGTGTGTGTGTGTGTGTGTGTGTGTGTGTGTGTGTGTGTGTGTGTGTGTGTATGTGTGTGTGTGTGTGTGTGTGTGTGTGTGTGTGTGTCTATGTACACTTCATGTGTGATATTAGGATATTATCCCCTAAATGCAGAATTCTATAGAACAAGAGAAATAAACACTTTAGAAATGTTAGTAGAGTATGGGGAGGGGTGGGTAGTTACATATATGTTCAACCCATTTTCAAGTTTCTGAAAGTCAAATATTACAAAATATTCAAATCTACTCTTAAAAAAGGGACTCCATATTGAATCTTTCAAATATTGACAATTATATTAAAGCTTGAACCTAAATCAAAACTGTAGCTCAGAATCTTCCTGGCTAGTGTCCCTGAACATGGTACAAAAGTCACAGTGAACATTCAGAGTAGAAGTAAAAAATATGAAACCCCAATATTCAAGCAGAATGCGGGCAGTCTTCCAAGGATTTTCAATCTTAGTAATGAGAAGAGAAATAATTCACAGCCACACATTGGAGTCTAAAGCTCATGATGATTTGAACTTGTTCACTACTGTTTGTACTGTTTAGATTAATCACATGATGGCACGTAACAGATTCTCAGTGAATATGTTTGTTGAATTATAATTGATTGAATACCATAAACCTACTGTGGACTTCACAACAAAATAGAAAAACCAGATGAATAGATTAGAAAAGAAGGACTCCAGAAAATTGTTAATTTCTTAGTTTGACATAATAGGACATGCTTCAACACAAAAGAAATCAACTATAAACAATGGGAACTCAACATTTTAAATACTTCAAGTTTCACACTTAAGTTACCAGAAGAAAACAGTTAACTTAGAAAACAGTGAATTATTGAGCAATCTTCTTATATTGGAATGCTTGAGAGTACAACACAGAGGTCTAGGATAAACGAACAGATGAAGAAAAGCACATGGAACAGTTCCTGCTCAATGGCACTAAGAACATAAGATAAAATTGGGAAAAAAGAAAAATAATGGTAAGATAAAGAGTGTCTTTATAGTGCAACATGAAACAGTGCAGTTATTAAGGAGTAAAACTTTAGTGAAAAAATCAAAGGCTGAAATAGGCAAGAAAGTCCTTAAAAAAAGCACAAGAAATAATTATCCTTGATATTTGCCATGTTTCAATATAGATACTAGATTTTGTGAGTAACGATAAGATAAAGAAAAATTTTTAATCAAAGTTGGCTCAACTTTTCTTTTGAAAAATGGGTCTATTGTGTATTTCTTATTTAATTAATTCCTTGAAAAATACTTAAAAATATTGAAATCAAATGCAATAAAATTTGATAATATAGAAAATATTAATTTACTTTTGTAAACTTAAAATTCTAAATATAAGAGAATCTGAAGAACATGTAATCTGTTCCATTTACCTGAAAGACAACATATGAATGTTTAATGATGAACATGCAATACAGAGAAATTTAAATTTAATTACAGAATAAGAAACAATCACTGTTACCATTCCATAAAAATTCTGAACAAACTCTTCTGCATGCTACCAGATATTTTTATGAATAGATTTACCTGCTATGGAGAAAAGGAGTGATGATCCTGAATATGCATAAGACCCTTGGAGAATGGCTTCTGCAGTTTGTGAGGTATGGTGATACTTTATTTGTGCTGAAATGTGATATTTTATTTGTATGTTAATAAATAAAATTTGCCTGGAGATCAGAGGTAATAGCAAGCCATTAACATAAAAGTCAGGCAGTGTTAGCACAGGCCCTTAATTCATTCACTTGGCAGGCAGGGTCTCTGTGTGCTCAAGGACACACTAGGGAACAGCCAAGTGTGGTGACACATGCCTTTAATCCCATAGAGACCTGGAGGTTTGTATAGACAGGCAGTAAGAAAGAAGTGAGGTAGCTGGGCTAAGAGCCAATGAGAGGGCAGAATAGCAAGGCAATGAAAGCCTGGGTAAACAGGAAGTAGCTCTCTTGGAAAGCTATGGCAGCATAGTGAGTTAAGGCTAGCTGCTGGCTCTCACTATTTCCTTGATCTCTAAGGTTTTCACCCCTATATTTGGTTCTGTGTTTCTTATTTAATAAGACTGTTTAGAAGTTCATTTTCAGTGAGGCATCAGGAAATTCAGCGTCCAAAGCATTCTCAAACCTGGACACATTCTCCCTTTTCACAATCACTAACAGCATAACCCCAGTTAGAGAAATGAAACAAAGAACAACCATCTTAATTAAAATGCTGATAGTATTAAACCAAGACACTGTAGTCACCCCTCAAGCACTGAGAAATTCAAGTGACTACATAAGCTTTGAGTACTTAGTCCCAAGGAATACCCAAATATACAATGATTGAGCAAAGCAGCAGAGGATCCAAAAAATCTTTTCAGGAAATAATAAGGTGCTGCACTCACAGGAAAAGTGGTTGCCAGCTCTGCAAGACAGTGAGGATTTTTAGCAGAGCAGCACTTGCCCAAATACTCAGGGAAACAGGGGTGTTCAGTGAGGAGTATTTTAAAACCCCTTTAGGAGACACAAAGATTCCTGTCCCTATCATGACACCAAATAAAAGCATGTTTCCATGGAAAAATCATACTTCCCTCAAGAGTCCATGTTTTTCTATTTCTTTTTTTTAATCCTCCAAAAATGGATTTAAAATCTCCTATGCAATACTACTACTATTACAGCTCCTCCCAACTCATGCCAGGCTCCCCAAACTAGGATATTCTCTTGACTAAGCTGTATCATTTGTTTTACAAGACGTTTATTTTTGAGATTGAGTTGGAAATAATTAGCTTGTGAATTGTCCACACATTTTATGACTTCTTGAGACCACAGTTAATGTATTTCATGTTAATAATTATTTTTTGTGATGTTGGAAATTAAATCAAGGTCCTCATCCATGCTAAGCAAACATTTAATCACCGAGCTGCATCTCCAGCCCTGTTAAGAATTTTTGAAGACACAGATGCCATTGGTTAAATTAGTAACTCCTAATTTAAAATGTAAGGTTTTAGTCATTCTGGAGAGAGAAATTACCTTTGGGGAGGGATAGTAATGTTCTAGGCTAAAGTTCATCTGCTTCCTGCTCCAATGCCAGCATAGCTGAGGAGAGCCACTCAGAAGAATGTTAGGTTTATTGAAGGACCAACACTCTGAAATACCTTGCCAACTTTTATCTCATTGTGAAAAAAAGTATGTATAACTTTGTGAATTACTGAATGTGAATAAGAATATTATATATAATGAAACAAGGTTCAAGGGAACCAGGTGGTCCTCCTATTCCACCTTCATCCCCCTGGGATTCAGTCAACACTCCTGATGCAGGCTAGTTTGGATCCCCCTAGTTCTTTTTCCACTGGAATCTTCAGCCATTTCTCCCAGCCCATCCCTATTGCTTTGTGGCTGCATGCTGACTACAAACCTGCTCTCTTCCAGGGACTTCACAGTGACCATACTTGGTATGAACTTAGATAGGACACTAGCATGCTCCTCCCTCTCCCCCATCTGGCATCCGTAGGGTACTCCTAGACCTGCTGTCATATCCTACTTGAACCCATCTTCCCAGCCAACACCATCACTTGGGACTTGCCACCACATGGGGCAGGGACTCAATGTTACTCTAGATATTCTTTTGTTACCCTCTTCAGCTACTCCTTCCAGCCCATCTGCATTCCTTTGTAACTACTCACTGACCACAGATTTTCCCTCTCTCTGGAATCCCACAGCCAAAACAGTTTATGTGGGCCAAGGTAAACTACTCTTCCCTCCTTTCCCTCCTCCATTCTGGTCTCTCTAGTATTACCACCCCTGCTCACCTCAGCCAATCAGTCCTTCCTCCCTGCTTATCTCCAGTTATATGAGACTCCCCACTATCTATGGCTAGACCCAGGTCATCCCTAGTTCTGCCTCTGCCACCCTTCATGGTGTTAGGTCACAAAATGTATTTAAGAGAGCTCCAGATCCAGCCTCATTCCCTTTCTTGCAAGCCTATCACCCACCCCTGCCCCAGTGCACTGATTCAGGGCTTCTTGGAGTCTGAACCCAGAGTTACAATCAGAACTTCAGATGTGGAACTAGTCAGAGTCTGAAACCTGAAACTCAGATTATCCTCAAGACTAACAACAAAGAATCATTCTTCTGCTGGTCAATAATTTGTTAGATTGGGTAAAACCAATCAAAGAACTTAAAACTGACTAACAAAGGAAAAAATAGATATCCACACTAAAGAGTACTATAAACATGTCAAATCCAGATGCCTAGATACCAAGGACAAACCTGCAAACATGAACAACCAATACAATGTGACTCCTCCAAAAACAAGCACCTGTACTGTAACATATCCTAAGGAAAACAGTACAAGTGAAATAGAATAAAAGGACTTCACAAAAGCAGTTACAAATATGTTCAAGGACTTTAGAGAGGTTATGAATAAATGCTCAAAATAAAGACCATGAAAACACAAGAAATTGGATGAAACAATAAAAATAATTCAAGATATGAAAGTTGTACTTAATAAAGAAATAGAATTACTAAGGAAACACCAAACTGAAATAAACTTGAAATGAAACTCAATCAAAAAGTTCAGAGGAGAGTGTCATCAATAGATCAAATGAATTGGAAGAGAAATTTTCAAATCCCAAAATAAGGTAGAAGAAATAGATAGTTTCAGTTCAAGAAATAATGAAAACAAACCAACATAAAGAAAAAACCACCAGACATAAAACACGCAGGAAATTTGTCACACCATGAAAGATGAAGCCTATTAATAACAAGTATAAAGAAATCTAGGTCAAAAGCACAGAAATTATTTTTAACAACATCATAGAAGAAACTTCCCCAAATTTAACAAAAGAGATGCCTATCAAAGTGCCAAAAGCATAGAAAACACAAAATAGACAGGAACAGAAAAAAACAAAAAACTGTCAAGAACACATAATAATCAAAACACTAAAACATTAAATGTACGTACAGAATAAAAGAGGATATTAAAAGTTGCAAGAGAAAAGACCAAGTCACATAGAAAGACTTTTTGTTTTGGTTTTATTTGCTTGATTGTTTTTCTTTTGAGACTGGGTTTCTCTGTGTAGCATTGGCTGTTCTGGAACTCACTATGTAGAACAGGTTTTCCTCAAATGCATAGAAATCCAACTGCCTCTGCCTCCTGATTACTAGGATTAAAGGCATGCAACACTACAGCCCACTAGGTGACTTTCCTTTTTTTAATAACTATTTTTAAGAAACATTTTATCATACAATATAAAGTTTAATCATGTTTTCCCATCCTCTACTCCCTTCCACATGCTTCCTACCTCATTATTCACCTAACTTTATGTTCTTTCTCTCAATATCTTTCAAATACACATACACGCATGCATGCATGCACACACACACACACATTAAAAATGAAAGAAAACCAACCAAACAAAAGAAACAGAAAAAAACCACAAAAATGAAAATCAAGACAAACAAGTAAAGACCAATAAAGCAGCAACAAAGGCCAAAACAAGCAAAATGAAACAAAAACTCAATTAAAATATTGTTGAGTTCATTTTGTGTTGTTCAACTGTCTCTTACCATTGGGCCTGCCCTGAAATCTGGTTCATACATTCAGTGAGACGTTGTTCAAGAAAATTGATTTTCCCTTTGCCAACCAGTAACAGATGCAGATAATTTCTTGGTTATGGGTGTGACTCTGTGTGGACTGCCCATTCCCAGTGTTAAAACTTTAACTGGATTGAATTTGTGCATGTCTTCTGCATGACTCTGAGTTATGAGGGCAGCATTACTGTTTGTCTTGAAGATACTGTTTTTTTAGGAATCATCTATCTTAGTTAGAGTTTCTATTGCTGTGATGAAACACCATGACCAAAAAGCAAGTTTTAGACAAAAGGGTTTATTTGGCTTACACTTCAATATTGATGTTCATCATTGAAGAAAGTCAGGACATGTAGTAGGACAGGCCCAGAGGGTTGAGGAAATTGGCTCAAACCAGTTGCCAAGGCATGCACGTAACGTACTTCCTTATGAACCAACCTGGGGTCTGCCTACGGGTCTAGCAACAGACACTGTCAGAGTTCCTGATCACTCTCAGATTTCCTGATTATGCCCATTCAATGAGAAATTACCATGAAATGCCCCCAGATTGAGACACATACTGGGTGCTGGGAGGAGGGTATATAAGGCCTTCCCATTTTTGAATAAACAAGTCTGTTGTTTGCCTCCAACTGACTCCCAGTGTCTTTGTCATTGATGCTGCACCTCCTCACCCCCTCCCATAGGGAGCTGATATGATCCAGAAATATATGGTGCCCAATGTGGGGCTCAAACCCATGACCCTGAGATTAAGAGTCTCATGTTTTACCGACTGAGCTAAGCATCCACAAGTAAACCCAATACCCCCATATTTGTTATCCCCAATAAATCAGGATGCTATTGCCTCCTGTAGAATCTTCATGTAGTTAATGGTCTAATGTAAAAAGTGGGGTCTACATAGCCAGGCCCTTTCCACCCTAGCACTATTTCTCTGTCTTATTATATATTAGTTTTAGATATTAAGGATTGCTTTTTTCAAATTCCTCTGGCACCACAGGATTGAGATCATTTTGCCTTTACTGTGTGGGAACCTAATATGCATAAACCAGCTAAGAGATATCAATGGACTGTTTTGCCCCAAGGAATGAAGAATAGCCCCACTATTTTTCAGTTATATGTTTCTCAAGCTTTGGTCAGTGTTCCCAGGGATGTTCTTTTGATTCATTATCTTTTGATCTCCTGGCACATCCAGATGCAGCCTACCTACAAAAGACTGCCAAGGAAGTATTAGAAGATCTTGCATCCTTACATCCGATGGTGGCTCCAGATAAAGGCCAAATGGTACCCCCCTTTGCCGTTTTAGGCTTTTTCATTGCTAAGCAGGTCTGCCTCCTTTCCTTTAAATTGGAAATGAAGGAATTGTACTCACTCTCAGAATTACAACAATTATGTGGCACAGTTAATTGGCTTAAACCTTTCTTACCCATCCCTGCCCAAGAGATGAGACACCTCTTTTCATTGTTGGAAGGCCTCAGCTGTTCTTCCACTAAGGTTAGGCTTACCTGAGAAGCTAAAGCTTTGCTTCAAAAGGGTTTGGCCATTCTAGCCACCTCTAGTCTGTAATGCCATGATCCCCATGGACCCTTATTGGCAATGGTCCTCTGGACACCCAGGGGATTTGAATGAGTATTATGACAATGTGGGCCACTTCTATGAATACATCAAGCACATTCTGACTTGTAGAAGGTCACCTTTAAATTTGACCAGTCCTTCCAACTCAGCCTCAAGGCACAGATGCTGGCACAGAGAACATATGGACAAGAGCCAGATAAGCTTGTCTTCCCCTTTTGGTTAAAGAACACCAGTCCCTCTGGGCAGATTCTATCTCATTCTAGAAAATGGTTGCAGGAGTCACAGAAATGATTGACAATCATTTTGCCAAAAAACAAGATCTTAGCAGAACTCCCCACACTCCCAATAAAGATAGAGCCCCATGAAGTCCCCTCCTCCTCTCCTACCCCTCATGCCACCTCAGTCTTTTCAGAGTCTAATAAAAATAGATAATGTGCTCTTATCCAGCATCCTGCCTCCAAAGATGTTACATATGTTATCCCTAACCCTGGTTCTGTTCAACTGGGTGAGCTATTGGCCTCCTCAAGGTTCTAGTGGAGTGCCAGACTGAGCCCATTAATTAATATTTTTTTTCTGCTTGCCAATACACTGTATAGGCAGTTCATGGGCTGTCCTTTTCTTGAGTCAAAGACTCACTGACCTGCATTGCCAGCACCATGTTGCTCATACAAGATGTCCTAAATCAGAGTACCGAGAATTTGTACTTCTCACATATTATATCTCATTCCATGTTACCCAGAATGTTGGCTCAAAGAAATGAGATCACTACAGACACCATCATATTAGCAACCAGTATGGATCTCCTAGAGCAAGCCAGAGCTTTTCACCAGCAATTCCATCTGTCTCCACAGAATTTGCATAGATTTCTTCCAGAATTAACAGTTTCCCAGTGCAAACATTTGTCCCAGACATGTGCCACTTGCACTCTTCTTGTCCCCTTAGGACCACTTCAATGTGCAGGGGTTAATCCTTGGGGCTTGTTGCCTAACGCCATCTGGCAGATGGATGTCATGCATCATGCTCCCTTCAGCAATCTTAAATATGTTCATGTGATAATAGATGCCTTTTCCTCCTTTGTTTATTCCCTTGCCCTATCTAGGGAGAAGGCTGTCAATGCTATCAAGGCCCTTAAGTCAGCCATGGTAGTTAAGTGGGTACCTTGGGCACTTAAGACTAATAATGGCCTTGCCTATGCCTCTCAACAATTTAACTACTTTCTGGTGTCCTGGAAGATTTCCCATACCATTGGCATCCCCTACTATCTGCAGGAACAAGCCATTGTGGAGAGGACCAACACAGTTGTTAAGGAGCTGTTGACAAGGACTATCTCACCAGAGGCCAGGAGAGATCCTCATCTGGCCTTAACAGAGGTCCTTTTCCATATGAACTTTCTCAATTTTGATGATAAGGGGCTCAGCCTGACCTACAAGCACTGGGTGTCTCTGCCAAAGAACATGTCCCTACCCCTGGTGAGATGGAGAGATCCTATCTCCCTTCAGTGGCAGCTGCCAGCCCCCTCCTAATCTTTGGGAGAGGGTATGCTTGTGTTTTTCCCTAGAGTGCCACTATGCCAACATGGGTCCCAGCAAGAGATGTGTGCCTGGCCACAGATCAGCCTGCTTCCATCAAGGAGGAAATAACCTAAGATGAGTAATGTGTATACTCCCCTTTCTTGCTCTCATTGTCCCTCTAAAGGCTGAAGACTTGTGGACCCTCACTCTTCCTCATTTTGTATGATGCTTTTTGAGATGAGGAATGCTAGTTTAACACACTGAGAGCTAGTTAAATATATTAAGGGTCCATGGTCAGCTAAGTTTCTATATTAGTTGTTACTGATAACACATGAAATTTTCCAATAAAATCAGACAAGGGCAGAGGTTATGACCTTTAACTCTTTACTTTTTGAAAAGGTTTGGAATGATATAAAAAGGCTCTTTGATCCGGGGTGGTACTTTTAATCTTTGTCCTTTTAAAGTGTCTCCTACAGCACATCTGGCAACAACAGGTGGCCACTAAGGCATCTCAACAGGTGTTAATGGCTCTTAGACATCCAACTCATAGCCCTCCACAGGAGGTTATGTATACATGGCTTTCTGAAATTCAAAAGGCTACTGCATGACCTGCCCCACCTGTGGTGACTACCCAGGGATGGACACTCTTCAGGGGCTGATAGTCAATGACTGGTAAGAGCTTGTTTGGCAAGCCAGCATAAGACAGGCACAGTCCAGTTGCTGAGCTCTGCCTGAGGCAAAGCCAGAGCAAAAAACTTTGACTCCCTTTGTGTACCCATGTAATAAAATAAAAGGGTGGATGTGTAGTAGGACAGGCCAATAGGTTCAAGGAAATTGTCTCAAACCAGTTGTCAAGGCATGCATATAATATACTTCCTTATGAGCCAACCTGGAGTCTGCCTGAGGGCCTAGCAACAGGCACTGTCAGAGTTCCTGATCACTGTCAGAGCTCCTGATCATGCCAAGTCAATGAGGTTCAACCTTGCAATGCCCCCAGATTGGGACACAGACTGAGTGCTGGGAGGAGGGTACATAAGGCCTTCTCCATTATTTAATAAGTGAGTCACCAACTGACTCCTGGTATCTGTACTGTTAATGCTCTGCCTCCTCACCCCTTCCCCAAGGGAACCATTAGGATCCAGTCACAAGGACTGGAACCTAAACAGGGCATGGACCTGGAGGCAGAACCTGATGTAGAAGCCATGGAGAAGTGCTGTTTACTGACATGTTTCTCATTGCTAGCTCAGGCTTCTTTCTTTTAGAACCCACAACTTCAAGCCCAGGGATGACACCACCCAAAATGACCTGGACCCTCTCCCATCAATCACTAGCTAAGAACATGTCTTACAGCTGGATCTGATAGAGGCATTTTCTGCATTGAAGTTCCCTCCTTTCAGATAACTCTAGTTTGTTTGTCAAGTTGACATAGTACTAGCCAGCACATCATCCATCCTCTCTGGCATTGAAAATATTTCTGCCTCCTCTTCCTCATAGATCTATGAGCTTTGAGAGGAAGGGTTTGATTAAAATATACCATGTCACTTAGACTACTTTAAAGTCTATCTGTACATTGTTTTGTTGTCTGTCTCTATATTAATTTCTATCCAACGCAGTAAAAAGCTCCTCAGATATGAGTTGTATGAGGCACTGATCTGTGAGTATAGCAGTATATTGTTAGAAGTTATTTTATTACTCTTTCTCCTTAGCAGAACAATAGTAGTTGGTTTTCTTGTAGGCCTGTGACTTGTCTAGTCTCAGGTTCTTGGTCATTTTAGCAGTTTCAGGTACAGCTTATATCTTTTGGAGAGAGCCTTAAATCCACTTCAATCAAAATGTGATTTGTTGTTCTTGTAACATTTGTAACACTATTGAACCAGCATATCTTGCATGCAGGTAACTGTGTAGTTCATAGGGTTTGTAGTGGAGTGATATTGATGATTACCTTTCCCTCTGGTAGCAGATAGTATACTTTCTGTTACCATGAACACTAATCTATAGGAGATAAAGCTTCTATTTAGGCTCCAGCTCAATTTTTCCATGTTTGCTGACATATGTTAAATGTTGTTTTCACCAATAGGGTCTTACTTCTAGATTATGGAGAATAACCAATAGCCTATACAATAGCTTATGATGTTTGGCAGTTCCCAAGGTATCCACTTTGACAATAACTCAACGAGAGGCAACCCATTCCTGGCACAAAAGGTTTTACTTGTTGGTGTATTGTATCTAGTTGGGAAATTCTTTTCCCCCAATAGTTGTTGACTAGATTTAGAGTCCTTCCATATATATGTATATTTTAGGAAGTATCTAAAGAAATTGGTTTCAATATAGTTTCAGAAATCCTTTAGTGTTAGTTATCTCTCCTTATATCTCCTCCTTTACCCCCTCTTCTATCCCTCCCTATTTAATCCCTCTATTCAAGTTTACCTTTTGTCTCCTCACAGCTGTATATTTTATTTTCCCTTTCTTGGGAGAGTCTACCCTCACCCTGATCAACCAGTAATAGCTAACACCTAACCTCTGTGATTATGTGGATTTTAGCATAACCATCGAAGGTTTAAAAGTTAACACACATATATAAAAGAACACATACAATATTTAACTTTTTTGATTTGGTTTACCTTAGTCACTATAAATTTTCTACTTCTGAATTTCATTTTTCTTAGGATCTGAATAATGATTCACTAAACCCAACATTTTAATGGCATCTCTGAAAGCCAGAAAGGCCACAGATTGGTGTCCCACAAGCTTTGAAATAGTCCATATGCCAACCTATACTAGTATACCCAGCAAAACTATTAATCACAATCTAAGGAGAAAGAAAAATATTTCATGATATAAACAAGTTTACTTAATTTCTGTTCACTGGTCCAGTTCTGCAGAAGTTACTAAAAGAAAAAAATTAATCTAAAAAGAAGGTTAATTACATTTAAGAAGACACAAGAAATAATTCCAGAAGAGTTAACTAACAAGTTTTGAAAAGTGCTAAGAACCAAAAAACAACAATATCACTACAACAAAATAACAAAAAATGATAAAATACTGCTCATTACTAATTCTTAAAATCAGCAGTCTCAATTCCAAAATATAAAGACATAGATTAACAGACTAGACTAGAAAAGAGGATCCATCTCTTTACTGCCTCTGGAAAACACACCTTACCAACAAGTATAGCCACACCAGGATAAAAGGATGGAAAAAGGTATTCCAAGTTGAATGGACCCATGAAGCAAACAGGAATAGCTATTTTAATATCTCAATATATGGACTTCAAAATAAAACTGATCAGAAGAGTTAAGGATAAGTACTAGGTATTAATTAAAGGAAAAATCTAGCAAAAGATGTCAAAAATTCTAAGCATTTATATAACAAATGCAAGGGTAACCAAGTTCATAAAAGAAACTTTACTACAGCTAAAATCACATATTGACCCTCATACAGTGATTGTGAGTGACTTCAGTATCTTACTTCAAAGATAGACAGGTCATCTAGAAAAAACCTAACCAAAAAACTGGAGTTAAACAACATCATGAATCAAATGGACCTAACAGACATTTAGAGAACATTCTGCCCAAACAATGAACACACTTTCCTCTCAGAATCCCCTGGAACTTTCTCAAAAAATGATTACATATTAAGACACAAATTCTTAAAAAATATAAGAAAATTTAACTAAAACACTATGTTATCAGACATGGGTTAGAAATAGATATCAACAATCATATGTGATGATATTTTATTTGTGTTGAAATGTGGTGATATTTTATTTGTATGTTAGTAAGTAAAGTTTACCTGGAGATCAGAGGTAATAGAAAGCCATTAACACAAAAGTCAGGCAGTGGTAGCACAGGTTCTTAATCCATTCACTTGGCAGGCAGGGTCTCTGTGTGTTCAAGGTCACACTAGGGAACAGAGACAAGGGTGGTGACAGATGCCATTAGTCCAAGTACCAATCACAGAGACCTGGAGGTCTGTACAGATAGGCAGTGATAAGGAAGTGAAGTAGCTGGACTAAGAGCCAATGAGAGGGCAGAACAGCAAGGCAATAAAAGCCTGGGTATACAGAAAGTAGCTCTTTTGGGAAGCTATGGAAGTGTGGTGAGTTAAGGTTAGCTAGTGGCTATTTCCTCAGTATTTCCTGGATCTCTAAGGCTTTCACCCCTATTGGCTCTGCGTTTTTTATTTAATAAGACTACTTAGAAATTCAGCTACAATTGATGCCCATGTGGCAAGAATTCATTAAAAAACCATTGGTGGCCCTACAGGTCAGGGCTGACAGGCCCCTAGGCTCAGATGGAGCTACAAGCAATCTGGGCTACATGTGGCAAGAGCTGCATTCAGCTGTAGCTGCAAGCAGACTGGTTTTGGGGATACAGAGCCCCTGGCTCAGGCCTGGTACAGTTCAGGCCAGAACACATGGCTGGACTTTTTTTTAGCTTTTTTTACTCCTGGTGGCTAGTAGGCTCTCTCTCTCTCTCTCTCTCTCTCTCTCTCTCTCTCTCTCTCTCTCTCTCT
>CABHPR010137844.1:0-17555 GCA_902168415.1 Peromyscus melanophrys
TATATATATATACATATATATGTACATATATATTGTGTGTGTATATGCACATGTGTGTAACTCCTACATTAAGCATTTTACTAGGTGGATTGATTGATTACAATGATTGTGGAGAGCTGGAATATTACAAATCCAGAGCCAAATTATCTTTGGCTATCTTAGGTCCCTGAATAGCCTTTTATTACCTACCTCTGGGTGTAACCTAAAATCTTTGTAACTATTTGTAAAATCCTTCTGGGTGCACGAACAGACCCCCAGCTTCCACCAATTCAAAGGCAGAGAATGCCATTAGACAGCATCTGAGGTCCATAGAAGATATTGCCTCACTTTTCTGGAACCCTTCTACCTGATACTCCTACCACTGGAAAATGGAAAAATGCCTTTTTTATTTTCTTGGCTCTGTTACTATAAAAGCTTCATGAAACTGTTACCAGGGTGAACTATGGTATATGGGGTAACTTGAATCTGTGCTCCTGATTGTATGTAGTCATTTTTGGCTATTTCTTACCACTTTGAGGAGAGAGCTATGTTTTTGTGTGTTCTAAGTATTACTGGTCAGTGAGTATTAGAACACAAACACCAATGTGGATGCAAAAGTCTTCATTATATTTACTTAAGAAGTCTCCCTTCTAGTTTGCATGTGGGCTGCACTGCTGAGTGTAAAGGCTCTTCTGGAAGTCATCTTGTTGATAGGTCCATTCCCTAAGAACCGGAGGTAGGTAGGTAGGCAGAAGCAATGACTATATTTGCTCACAGAAGGGTGATCAGAGTGAGAGACCCATTTGAGGAATTTCCTGACTATAAACTAGGTTGTCTTAAAAATGAGGATTATACTTATAATGAACTTAGAAGTTGAGAGGTTGATGCAGGAGGATCAAAGTTTCTGAGCCAGTTTGAGTTGCAAAATGAGTATGAGATCCCCCTACATAATTGGACTCTTTCTCAACAACAGCAACAGAAATGAGCAAACAAATATTTTATGCACTGCTGCAGCTGTAAGGAATGTTGATTTTATGTGGGATCCAGTGAGTGACTACTTAACAGCTGAGTGTGAGCTGTGAGATAAAGCGTTACGTTAAAGAAGATAGGTAGAGGATTAGCTGACACATGGTAAGAGCTACCATTTTATTCTAAGTAGACAATGATATGGGAAATAAACTCATTGTTATGCTTGCTTTTTTCCTTGGACTTCACCTGTTTGCACTGTTTCCACTCAGTAGAATGTTCTCTAGCGGTTGAGATGAACTATCTACATCTTTAGGATGTCACTTACCACTATCAGCTACAGAACACTAAACAGGTGGCTGTTATGACTGAAGAATTAAATTAACAAATTTAACTAATTAAAATTTAAATAGCCACTTGGGCCCCACGAGAAAGAACTTAGTACTTCTATGGAGTTGCCATTCCGAATAGGAAAATCTGAACTCTCAAGTGCTCCAAAATCTTACTCCACTTGAGTGGTGACATAATACATCAAGGGGAAAATTCTACACTGAATTCTGATTTTGATCTACATAAACTTTAGTTGACATACAAAATTGTTAAAAAATATTCTAAAATTAAGGCTATGAGTATAATGTGTATATGCAAACCCAGTGAACAGTGTGCTTAGATTTGAGCCCTATTCTTAAGATAACTTACTACACGTAGGATAATATTCTTTAAGTAACAAATAAATCAAAATCCAAAACACTTGAGTAAATTTTCTAATTCTTTTACCTTACTACCAGATTTCAGAGAACATAGAAAGTTCTGTCTTAAACTGTATACCCCCACTATGTGTGTGTGTGTGTGTGTGTGTGTGTGTGTGTGTGCCTGTGTGTGTGTGTGTGTGTGTCTGTGTCTGTGTCTGTATGTGTACTTCCAAGTAACTAATCACTGTGTTTGCAGCATTATATGCCATAGAGGTTAAGACTCACCCTCTGCTGAGAAGGAAGTCCCAGTTCCAATTGATACCAAGTTTCTATTTCAGGACTTGGAGCCTGTCTAATCACAAACTATTTGACCAGACAACATTTTAGAAAGCTGGCAGACAGATCAATGAGCCCCCCTGATTTCTCATCATTTTTTCCACTGGGTTCTCTATCCTTTTCCTTAGAAGACCTTGGGGAGTGAGAACTGCTTTTCTCCATATACTCTGGTGTTCTGGCACAGCTCTTATGCTATTGAAGCAGCATATGGACTGTGGGAGCTGTCTTTCAAGGAACCACAGATGGGCCAATGCTGAAGGAGGATGAATCTTTTCAGAGATGATTCTTTACCTTGGCTTGAAAGTGCTGCCTGTTTTTTCTATAATTTGCTTGTGGAACTTAATATCACTTCCAACACAGGGCCAGGTGTTGAGCAGCTACAGGTTGCATGAAGGAGCAAAATGTAATTGCCTTCCTTTCAAGTCCTTCTGGCTTTATTTACATCCCTTAAGAAAGTTAGAAGGACACTCAGGATGACAGTTTCTTCATCTCACAAACACCTGTGCTTGAGACCTTGGAAATGGAAGCAGCTGACTTGGGAGTTACGGATGCACGTTTGCATCCTCACTTGGGAGTCAGGGCTGCATGTTTGCATCCTCACTTGGGAGTTAGGGATGCTTGTTTCCATCCTCACTTGGGAGTCAGGGCTGCATGTTTGTATCCTAAGCAGCTGGGACTTAGCTGATAACTTCTTGAGATTTATTTATAAATATAATTTTGACTATGCTTCCTTAATCATTAAAATGTGACATGTTTAATTAATAGTTCATTAATATTTATCTTAATCTTAAGAAATTGGAAACTGCTCTTGGGTGTTTTTATTCTTTTTCCTTTTTCTGGTAAAGGGTCATACTGACTAAAAGTTAGACAGATTCCCCATTAGGCAGACAGATAGGGAGAGTGTCCCTGACTAGGTAATAAAGATAACAAATGTCCAAGATGGCTGGCTTCTTCCTCAGTCTCCTGACCTGAGGCAAAACAAATTAGGGGAGGAAGATCCCTCACAGTCCCTTTAAAGCCCTCCAGCTCTAAAGGAGGGGCTGGGTTTTCAGTCTCCTGAGTTCTCCCTCCACTTTCGGGGGGGGGGTGTCTTTCTCTCTGTGTGTCTGCTGCATGTGTGGGTTTTCTTACCCTAAGAAAACCCTTCCTTTACCCACTGATTCTGTCTGCTGTGTTTGAGATTTTTCCTGCCACTACCTGTCACACTCAGATTTTTTTTTCTTGCCTTTTAATTCTTTAACTGGCCGAGCAAATGAACTTGGTCAAGACCCCTAGATGGTAACAATCCTATGAAGCCTAGTCTGACTTGAACTTTCTATTCTTCCACAGCATCCTGAGTACCAAGAATACAGCTATAAGTACCATAACCATAGAAAACCTTATTTTTCTTCCTACCACCAATATGATAATGAGTTCCTGTGTGTACAAACAATTTTCTAAAATTGTAACTACTGCCTGCTATCATTACCCTGACTGACTTGAGTCTTGATCTTTTAATTCCAATGCCAGGACACTCACACCCAGCCACAGGGAGTAAATGCAGATGCTGTAACTTAAGTGAGCCACCCTAAAGATGGCTTGTTGCATTCACTGTGTCTTCTGGGTCAAAGGGAAAACCTCCATTGCAGTGGGGTTAGGATTCCTCTGATGACTGTGGCTCCTTGCATCTCAGCTGAGTTTCTCAGGAAATCCTACAGCATCCTGCTAAACAGCTGGCCATGAGCAATGGGAGCTACTGTTTGGAGGATAAATATCCATCTGAGAGCTACTTCTGAGCTCCACAGAGCATCTCCTAACTCCCTCCATGAGTTTATTGACATCCTTAGCCTGTGTTCTGCTAGTGGACTTTCTTCTAACTCCATTCCATCTGAGTTTCTGTTTCCTCTTTACTTCCTGCCCTGTTCTTGGCCATATCCCTTGGTTCACACCCTAGGCTAGATCTATGCTCCTGAGTTTATCTTATACCCTGACCCAGTTAGAGCACCAATTGATTGAAGTTTTTCCCTGCTCCCCTTCCACCTTTCTGTAGCTTCTCTGGGCAGCTTGTTTTTGTCTCAGAACAGGAAGATTCTAATTCCTCTTCAGTTCCAGTACCCGTAAATGTTTTTCTAAGAATTTTCTAGATAAAGAAGAAAGATGACTGCTCTATAATTCCGCCTCTTTATTTTCACCACCCTAGCAGCTGGTCTGGAGAGGTTAACGGAGGGACACTTTGGCACAGCCTCCTAGAATTCTGTGATTATGGCATAATAAATTCATGCTGAATAGATGGTAACGGGTATTCTCATTTGCATATGTTCTCATACATTCCCTCCAAACACTTTCATAATCATCATTCTGTTTGCTTCTACTAATCTGGAGTAAATAAATTGCTAGATTGCAGAGCAAGGCAGGAGCTGAAAAAGCAACAACCCAGGTCTTGTACTAGCTGAGTTCTGAGGTTTCCCCTGAACGTTTGCACTTAGCATTCCTTCTACTGCTTTCCTGGTTTCAGGTAAGATCATCATAAGGTACCTGAAATGCAACTCAGAATTCTGACTCATCTCCTACCTCTGTCTGTGCCTACTCACATCCATCAGGGCTTGTCAGATGACACCTGACAGGCAGTCATCTATTCAACTCACAACTGAGGCTTTTCTCAAGCGTTGGTTGTTATTCTCCTCTGATGAAGATGAGTGCTGGCTTCATGGAACAGCACAGTCTCTGCATCACACATACCCAGTGGGTGATCACACTTATCTAACATGGTAGTTCTCAGCTTTGGTTATATGTGTGAATATACTGAAGAGTTCACAGAACAAAAAATATATACTCTTACATTCCAAATAACCTAAAATTCATTAGAAAGAGGGACTCTGACATGATGATATGTGTATATGTATATATATATATATATCCACACATATATGTATATAAATAAAGATTTATTTTATTTTATGTGTATGGGTGTTTTGCCTGCATGTATGTCTGTACAGTACATGTGTGCTTGGTACCTGAGGAGGGCACTGAATTCCCTAAAACTAGAGTTACAGATGGTTATGAGCTGCCATGTTTGTTCTGGAAACCAAACCCAGTCCTCTACATGAGCACCTAGTACTCTTAACCTCTGGGACGTCTTTCTAACTCCATGACATCATTACTTTTTTGCTTTTTGTGAAATTCCAAGAAGTAGCTACTGATCCAACATGATGGTGAAGGCCAGAGCATGATAGCTTACATTGGTTGGAGGATGTGCTGGTTAGTTTTCTGTCAACTTGAAATGAACTGGAACCATCAAGGAAAGAGGATCCTTAGCTGAGGAATTGCTTCCACCAGGCTGGCCGTTGAGCTTGTCTGTGAGGCATTCTCCATCCCCTCCATGCCCCCCCCATCTTAATTTTTTTTTGTTCTTTCCAAGCAATACACATTTATTTAGTCATAAAACACATTCTATACATACACCCCACAATCTTTTACTTAACATTTTGTGGCAGGTTTAATACAGCAAAATTAGAGACGCTGCCACAGTCCTCTACTTGGCTTCCATGCACTACGACACTGCTGGCTTCTTCTTTTTTTTCTTTTCTTCTTTTATTAAAACTGGATTTTTTCCACACAATATCGTCTGATTAAGGCTTCTCCTCCCTCCACTCTTCCCAGTTCCTCCCTACTTCCCCTCCCTTCTGGACTCATCCCCTTTTTATCTCTCCTTAGAAAACAAACTGCTATCTAAGGAAATCAACTATAATAAAATAGAACAAAAGCAAACAGGACAGAATAGGACGAAACAAACAAAAGGAAAAGAGCCTAAGAAGAGGAATAAGAAACAGATATAGCTGCAGAGATACACTTGTTCCCATACACAGAAACCCCATAAAATATAAAACTTAAAGATGTAATGTATATAAAAACGTTTATGATAAAAATTAAAATAAAATGAAGTAAAAACAAAAATAAAACAAAATAAAAAGCCCTGATAGGACATTATGAGACAAGAAACTTCCAAAGATGCCATTGAGTTTGTTCTTTCGTTGACCATCTACTGCCAGGCATGCAGACGACAATTAAGAGTAGTTTACAACTCCCTTGAAGAAAACGAATTTTTTATTTATAAGTGATCATCAATTGGGGATAGCTTCTGGGTCAGGAAGGGGGACATGGATCCACTTCTCTTTTCATCTCAAGGACCCTGCATGGTGCAGCCCCTTGCAGGCCCTGTCCATGCTGCCTTAGTCTCTTTGAATTCATATGTGCATTGACACTTGCATTGACATGTGCATTGATTTAGAGGGCTTTGTTTCCTTGGTCTCCTCCATCCCCTCTGGCTCTTATACTGTTTCTGCTTTCTCTTCCTCAGGGTTCTCTGAGCCCTGCGGGGAGGGATTTGATGGAGACATCCCATTTAGGGCTGAGTGTTCTGAGGTCTCTCACTCTCTGTATATGTTTGACTGTGGGTCTCCGTATTTGTTCCCATCTGCTGCAGGAGGAAGCTACTCTGATGATGGCTGAGCAAGACACTGATCTAGCAGAATCTCATTAAGAGTCATTTTATTGCTATGTTCCTATTGTAGTACAATAGTGTTTGGTTTTATCCTAAGTCCCTGGGCTGTCTAGTCTCATGTTCTTGGCCACTCAAGTAGGCTTACATCTTGTGGAGTGGGCCTTAAGTCAAATCTGATATTGGTTGGTTACCCCACAAGCTTTGTGCCATTGTTGCACTAGCCTGTCTTGTTGATGGGAGACCACTGTTGATTGAAGGTTTGTAGCTGGACTGGTGTTTACATTTCTTCTTTGGTAGTGCACACAGTACCTTCTAGTACCAAGAACACTATCCCATAGGAGGGAAGGCTCTATGTAGGCACCAACTCACCTCCTCTGCGTTCAGTGAGTTGTGTAGGTGTTGTTTTTAGCAATGGGGTCTTGCTGTCAGATTGTGGAGAGCAACCTTTGCATCAGCCTTGTGCGTTTGGGATTCCTATGGGGTCCCTTTAGCCAACAAATCAATTAGATATAACCTATTCCTGGTACTGAAGCTTCATTTGGTGATGAGAGAGAGCCAGTTGGGGCTTTGTCTACCCCTTCATATATGTGCATAATTTAGAAAGCTTGTACTATATTAGGTTTCCATACATCCCCTCAGTCACCCTTAATTTAGCTGTATTCACCCCTCCCATTTGATTCTCCCATTTCACTTACCATCACCCCTCCCCACATCCATAACTATTTGTTCTATTTCCCTTTCCTAGGGAGCTCTGTTCCTGCCTGCTAGTCCCTTACTCTATACCTAACCTCTGTGGTTCAATGGATTGTAGCTTGCTTATCTTTGACTTAACAGTTAACATTGTGGGACTTTTTTTTTTTTTTTTTTTGATTGATGATTGATGTGGAAAGTCCCAGCTCACTGGGCCGGTGGTTCTGGTTGCATAAGATATCAAGCTGAGCAAGCCATGAAAAGTAAGGCAGTAAGTACCATTCCTCCATGTTCTCTATTTCAGTTCT
The DNA here is from genome assembly GCA_902168415.1 of Peromyscus melanophrys. Classification (NCBI taxonomy): domain Eukaryota; kingdom Metazoa; phylum Chordata; class Mammalia; order Rodentia; family Cricetidae; genus Peromyscus; species Peromyscus melanophrys. Next base: position 7,452 of record CABHPR010137844.1, read on the forward strand.
TGCCTGCAGATTCTTGCCTTGATCTCCTGACCTGCTTTATCATAATGGATGATGCACTGTGACATGGAAGTGTCAGCCAGATAAATCCTTTCCTCCCCTGTGTTGTTTTCAATCATTGTGTTTGTCATAGCTGCAGATAGAAAACTAAACTGATGGAAAGCTACTCTCTGTGTGATACTAAGCAAGTCAAATTCTCCCAGGCTATCGTTGTACAGTTAAAATAAAAACTGGCTTCCCAAAATGCTGTAGAAATCATATAGAAGTATAAGGAGGAGTAATTTCTGAGTGGAAAAGTTTTGGACAATGCAAGTGCCTTTGGCTATGGCTACAACCTTGTTTCATCCAACAAAAAGCTTGCAGCCAAGTTGCGTATATCAGCAGTAGAATGCTTTTGCAACACTAGCCAAAAGTCTTCCGCTTATACAGTGGGAGATGAATAGTGCTAATAATTGTAAGCACACCTGGTGTGATTGTGGGTTCTAGTTTGAATGCATATCACCTTCCAACACAATTTCTGAAAGCTTGCAAAGATACAGGCCTTAGTAACATCACAGGGCAAGAGGCGGCAAAGGTTAATTACAATTGGAGAACTCTATGGCATTTGTGATGCCCTGCTGTTACATGTCACCCAGTGTCACCTTGCTCTTTCTCACAGAGCAGGAAAGCCAATCACCCCATGACCTCTATTTCCCTCCCCTTTATTTTAGTAACAAATATATTTTTTCTTGGATTAGACAGCTGGAAAGTTGTGAAAACACTGTTCCAGTTCTGTTGTTTGCTGAAACCTGATAGATGCTTCCATGCTCTAGAACAAGAGGGCAGGGTCTGAAGTTACTAAAGCTTTAGGAAAGCAGAGGAAAGCCTTAAGTCTATCACTTAGGAAAGTTGTAGCCAATGTTAGAGGACATACTAGTGCTTCCAAGATCACCAGATGTCCCAGTATCAGAAAGTGAATGTCACATATTTGTGAAGAACTATGGCAAGAGGCAAATCTCAGATCTTTCTTCTTGCAGATTCTGACCTTTTCCTAATTCATGAATGATTACAGTATAGAAAGTCATTGATTAAGAGGGCAGTGATGCAGCTAAAATAACCACAATTACTCACAGATCATTTTATATTTTATAGTGTACTCTTTGAATATTTTCCTTTGCTGAACAATGTTCCACTTCTGATATGCTTTTCTCACAATTTTTCTCTAAGCAGTGAAATATTGTGAAAATGTTTACAGTGTAAGGCCATGTATTCTGTATTCACACATGCATGTGATTATATGCATAGGTATGCTAAGCAAGTGTTGCATGCTGAATTCTAATGAGAACTATTTTGAAGTAAGCGGGTTATTTGTAAGCATTATCATAGAATTCTTTAGCTGCCAAGTTTCATCTACAAGTGTTTCTGTGCCAGGCAGTTTTCAAGTTTGCATCCACAACCATCCCACAGAGCACACACTGCAGAACCCATATCACACTCTGTTTCCCATCTCAGGAAGCCAAGCAAGGTTAAAAATATTTCACTCCCACCAATGTTAGTTGTAAAGTCAGTCTACAAGGAGTTCTGTGGTCCCCACTCATGCCTTGCCTCCTGTGAAAGGGACTGATGGTGAGGTGCTTGGAAGGGACTGTTGGAGGTTCATGGCCAGAGTCCCTGAAGTCTGTCATTTGCAGATGGTCATCTTCAGGTCGGAGGAAGGTCAACTGCCCTTGTAGCTACTTTTAGCAGTCACAGTAAAGGCTCTAGATAAACAGCCAAGCATAGGCAGAAATAGAATTGCCATTCTTGGAAGAGTCAAGTTGGATGATCAGCTGGGTCAGCTTCTGCCTTTCCATATGGAAATAAGAAAACACTAGTCAATTTGATCAAGAGTATAGGAACCAAAAACTTACCGTGTCTTTTCCAAAGTATTTACCAGCAAATAACCCACATTTTATAGGTGTAATCTACCCCTCACCATCTGTATCCACATTCTCTGAGCAGCTTTGGAATGCATTTTGTCTTTCTACAGCAAGTCTATTCCTAGTCTACTTCCAGGAGACACACTATCATGATGTCTCCCTAACAACTGATAGACATCACTTAGGTAGGTTGAAAGTAAGTGTTTTCCTTTTGTGCATGTGTCTTGTCCACATGTGGTTTCTTATGAGCTGTAGATATGTATGCTTTTATTCTTCATTTAATCATCCACTAAAAGAGATTTACAGAACACATTTTAGGGACTTCAGGGGATGCAAAGAATTATAAAACATGGTATTTATCTTAAAGAAACTTTCAGTATGGAGGTATAAAAATGACCATGGTCAAAGATAAATTTACGTAGTGTATATAATGACATGTAAGAACAAAGCACTATGATAAACTGTGGTGGTCTAATGAATTTCCTATAAGACCTGAGGGGTTTTTTTTGGGGGGGGGGTGGATGTGTAGAAAAAAGGATTTGGATGAACTAGGGTAAGAAGAATAGAAAACAGTATATTCTTCAGGCAGAACTGAGCAATGAACATATTAGATTCATGAGACAATAAAGAAAGTGGACAAGTCTACAGAAGAAAGTTATATTGACCACTTTCTGTACACTGCCTGTATCCAATCTGAATTCTAAAGCAGGGTATAGCTGCTCATGGTAAATGGAGCAATTTGGTCATTTCACAAGTGACTAAAGCTGAACATCTCTAGCTGCCCTTGGATTTTCATGAAATTAACAAATGCTATTAAACAGTTCTCTTCTGCATGGATACACCTCATTTCTCTTGATATAACTTTTCTTTGTAGGTCAGTTGATTCTGGTCAATGGTGGCATTAGAGAGGAGAAATTAAGTCTTATATAACCTTTGGCATAGTTGCTAGTAGTCATGTTGGGTGATAAAAAACACCGACTTTATTTAATTTTCAATGCTAGTCTAAAATAGCATGGGATCAGCCCATTTTATCTCCCTATGCATTATAAAGATGACTGGTCATGGATTTGACCATAAAAATGTACTGTAAATCCTGTGGTCTTTCCGAACATCAACAGATAGAGAATATAAATCTTGGTGACATGTGGTGGGTCTTTTGGCTTTATTACTGGTAGTTACGATACAAGATTGAGTGTCTCTTGTTATTAAAATATTGTAGTACCCACTCTCAATCTCTTCTTGAAGCATTCTAGAATACAGGGGGAAATTTGATTAATTTTTCTTATATTACAGTCAAGAAAACTCAAGACATAAGAGGGAAAGTGGCGATTTATATTTCATTAAGAAATGATGGTCCAAGTCCCAATTGCCTATTTCTACTTTACTGAGATAGTTATTTATGTCTTCAGCTCATCACCTTTTCCATAATGGCTTACACTATAACTATGTAAAATACAGTGGTTCAATATAAAAAATTAAACAGGAAGCCTGGCCTGATGGCATAAGCCTGTAATCCCATCTACTCTGAAGCTGAGGCCGGGGAATCACAAGTCCAAGGTCTGTCTGGGCTTCAGAGTATATTCTAGGTTAGCCTAGGCAACTCAATGATGCCTTGACTCAAAATAAAAAAAAAATGAAAGGGTACAGTTCACGGTAGAGTTCTGTCTTGTCTAGCATTTTCAGTGTCCTGATTCAATCCTCAGCCCTATTAAATGAATAAAAGTTACAATAAGAATGAATAAAATATTTTCTCTGTATTAATATAATGATCACCAATATTCTGACATATATCTCCTTCAACTTTTTACTTATGATCATGGTTATTATTGTATAATATATTTTATTCTAGTGAAGTCATGGTTATATTTGTTCTTTAACCTATTTTACCTACATTTATTATGAGTCTATTTTTACATTACCAAGTAAATACTATGATCTCTATAGTTATAAAGACTACATTGCATTCTTTCATGTAAATGATACTATTTGAATATAATAGCTTTCGGTTGCATTTCAAAATTATTTCCAGTTTTATCACATTTTTATTTATTTACTTAGGATGAATTCTAGTAGTTAGTTGCTACATCCTAGAATATGTGTGCTTTTGAGACTTTGGATATATTTACCAAAGTGTCCTTTAGAAAGGCTGCAACAAGTCACACTTCACTTTCACTGGGAGCATAGAACACTCTTTATTCTTTGTACATACCCTGATGCAGCAGACATCAACATGCTCACTATCTCCTGCAATCTGATAGTTAAGCCATTTTGTTTTTTACTTTAATTTTCATCCTTCTGTGATTGAAGGGGTTAAATATTTCTTTTCCCCATAAGTTCATTAGCTACTATAAAATAGAAATACTTTCTTGAGGTGAATTTTGAGCTTGAATTTTGCCTGGCTCATTGAGCCTAGTGGATCAGATTAAAGGCCATTGAAAAGATGAAGGTGCTGGTTTTCTAGGCCCAGCAGATGCGAGCTAGATATCACAAAGCAGAAATAACGGACCACATGGTCAGAATGGTGCTTTTATATTCCTGAGGTTGTTTAGGCCTACTCTGTGGTAGAGTCTCATTTTCTTTACTGTTTCCTATACATTAACAATTTGCCTTCAATTTTATTTAAGGCCCATGAAAGTCTCCCTGACATTGTTTTTGTTTGTTTATGAGAGTAACACCTGGTTGGGTTAATATCTGTTTTCAGTTACCTTGTCTATAATCGATTAAGTTCTACCCTTTATCAACAGACACTTGTGGCTGATCAGTATTTCTCTATGCATTTAAATTGTGTGTGTGTAAAATAATGGCTACCTCTGCTTGTCCAAGTAGACTTTTCCAACTTAGCCTGGATATCATACACTACCAAATAGTTGCTATGGAAATGAGCATGTTAAATATAAATATATACTTATTTGTGTCTGCTTGATACGAACAGAACAGTGACACAGGCAGAAGCTTTTAAACTTTGATTTGAAGCAGGATTCCCTTCATGATGTTCCTCAGAAGTGAAGGCCTCATCTGTGGAGCTCCTTCAATAGAGTTTCTGATTTTCTTAGGGTTTGTTTATAGGGATCTTGGGAAGCGGGTGTGTTTTAATCATTTTTAAAGTATCCAACACTAGCATCTGATTATAAACATTGACCAGTTGTGTTCTGAGTGGAGGTTTGGAAAGTGGCTAGAGTAAGGTCTTCAAGTGACATCTATAGAATGCACTTAGTCACTAAAAGGCCATCTAGAGGAGTCTGAAGAGGTAGGGTTTCTGGAAAGGGAGTTCCATATCCAAGCTCTGTCTGCTCTTGAGTTTTGTCCTAAGTAACTCACAAGTGCTGGTGATTCCCCTACAGATGGCTTTTCCATGCTTGTAAAGATAGAAAAAGGGATACTTGACCCAGCAACAAAACTGAACACACATTAGTAAATGCATCAGGCATTTATGAGGAATTCAAGAAAGTTTCCAACCCTCAAAGAAAGAGATATATACTACAAGGATGAAGATAGCTTTTAAAAAGTCAAATGCTTCAAGTTCATGATGAACTTTCCACGTTACTTTTTAAAATTAAATTTTATTAATTAATTTATTTTATGTGTCTAGGTGCTTTGTCAGCATATCTGTCTGTGCATCTTGTGAATGCTTGATATCTGTGGAGGCCAGAAACAGGCATCTGACTCCCTGGGACTGACGTTACAGATGGTTGTGATCTGTCTTGTAAGTGCTAGGAATAGATACTGAGTCCTCTGCAAGAGCAGCCCGTGCTCTTAAATGCTGAGCCATCTTTGCAACCTCTATATTCCTTTTTTTTTGTTGTTGTTCTATGTTCCTGTTGAACTTGTGTAGATCACCTAGTAACACCGTAAGGCAGCCTGGGAGTTAAAAACCTCTAGTGTGGTCAAATATTTGTGTTAGTGATTATGTAGTAATTAGAATCTTCTAACAGGCTGGTAATACATTTTCTTTCTGGCCATGGAGATAAGTATAGAGTATGATGCTCTCAGCTTGTTTCTAGATCAAGGGCAAGGCTTGGTGCAATGATTTTTGATGTTGTTAAAGGAAATTGTTTGGGTTCCCTGGTGTTTCACCTTGGGGACAACAGGCAATGCCATCTAAGCTGTTCCTTGCCATTATAAATTTGATCTTGTTTGGGTAATAGCATAGGTGTCTACTGGAGCCATGACACTAGTCATTCCTGAGTCAGGAGCACTAAGCAAACATAAAAGAAGCTCTGATATCCACACTCTTGTAGCTTGTAACATATGAAGACACTGAGTTTGTGTCAGATGGAGTCTGAGGAAGTACAGATACTTATTTTAGCACCATTCCATTCTCTCCAAATGCCTTAGCGAGGAGATGAAGATAAGTTCCCCATTAAGGGAGGAACCATGACAAGAAGTTAAAGATGTGTGAGGAAAAAGACTCATGGATGAGCTGTAGAAAGGGCTCCACAGAGTATTATTATCTTTTCCATTCTGTGTCTTAGCTGAATTCTGCCAGAACCGAAGTGACTCTGTTATTCATGTATGCTCAGTTTAATATGAAGTCCAAGGGTCACATAGAATATGTTCAGAGATAAGGGTGAGGTTGGGCAGAGAAAACAGCCTTTTTTCTGTTAAATGTGTTCTAGTAAGCCAGCTACCACACTTGTTCACTGGACCTTAATCCCATGGAGGAATGTTGAAAAAAAGCTTCAAATTCACCCAGGTCAAAGAAAGAGACAATATAAGCCTAAATTTGTTCATCACTGCTTAGGGATTGACCATGGGATGTTGATACCCAGTTAATTCTGGCTTAACATTGATGGCATGAAGGTTTTGTCAGCCTGAGGTTGCTCTGACAACCACCTAGAAGCTGTTCATTGGAAGCTAGACCAACATATTTAAACATGTTGGTATATATAACAAACTCAGATAGACCTCCTTGTAGCTAGAGTTTTCCTGCCGGGCCCACAGTCAGGACAAATCTCTCTCACCCGCCAGTCCCACAGCCGCTCAGACCCAACCAAGTAAACACAGAGACTTATATTGCTGACAAACTGTATGGCCGTGGCAGGCTTCTTGTTAATTGTTCTTATATCTTAAATTAATCCATTTCTATAAATCTATACCTTGCCACATGGCTTGTGGCTTACCGGCATCTTCACATGCTGTTTGTCATGGTGGCGGCTGACAGTGTCTCCTCAGCCTTCCACTTCCCAGAATTCTCCCCTCCTTGTCCCGCCTATACTTCTTCCTGCCTGACCACTGGCCAATCAGTGTTTTATTCATTGACCAATAAGCAACATGTTTGACATACAGACCATCCCACAGCACCTCCTTCTATGTGTTGTACATTCTCAAAGTTTATTCTGAAATTAAAATGTTAGTTTAAAAAGGCAACATGTTGATAAGCACATAAAGCAATGAAATCAGACCTTTCCTGAACACCATATAAGAAAATTCATTAAAAATGAATCAGAGGTCAAAGGTAAGGCTTAAATCATAAAATTCTCAGACTTAAAGAGCACAAAAAGTTCAGGGTATTGGATTTGTCAATGCTTTCTTAGATATGAGTCAAAAGACAACAACAAAAACTGTAAAGAAATAGATTGGGCATACTTTATAACAGCAGAAATTTTTATGTATCAGAAGACACAAACACTAAAACTGTAGTCCTATAGAATGGGAGAAAGTAATTTTCAAATTATATTATCTATGAGTTGTTAAAGTTCAAAATATATAGAAAAACTCATAAACATTAAGAATAATAAAAACAATGATAATAGTAATAACCCAACAAACAACATGATTAATAAATGGGAAATAACTTGAAAAGACATTTCTCCAAAGGAGATACAAAAATGACCAACAAGTATATGAGAAGATTCTGAACACTACTCCAATTAAATAAATGTGAATCAACTACTATGAAATACCTCTCAGTCACCCTCATCACACCCAATGTATAGAAAAACCCTAAGGGACTGTAAGTGTTAATGAGGATGTGGAAAATTTGGAACCCTGTGTACTGTTGATGGCAATGTGGTGTACAATGGAAAGCAATATAGTTGTTCTTTAAAAAAATAACATTGAATTGCCAACAATTATATATCTGGTTATGAACCAGAATAATTGAAAATAGGTCTCTAAGGAATTTTTTGCTCCTGAATTCAAAGCAGTATTGTTCATCATAGCTAAAATGTAAAAGTAACCCAAGTGTCCACCATCAGCCAAAAGGAAAGACAATGTGGCACGTGCATGTGATGAAATACCATCTAGTCTTAAAAAGAAAGGAAATTATGACATACATGATGACACAGATGAAGCTCTGGGACATTATATTAAGTGAAACAGTTGAGTCTGAGAAAGACAACCCACTTATCAGAGATTTTTAGACAAAGTCATAAAGGTAGAACATGGAATGGTTATTACCTGGTACTGCAGGCAAAGACGTACAAGGGGACCTATTTCTAATGACTGAAATTTCAGTTTTATAAGGTGAAGAAGAGTAGACAAGGTAGTTCTGTGGATAAAGGCTTTCGTCACCAAGCCTCATGACCTGAGTTCAATTCCTGAGTCCCCTATGGTGGAAGGAGAGAAGTGACCCCTGAAAGTTGTTCTCTGGCCTTACATGCAGAGACATGATTGCATGCACATGTATACAGATACACTTGTGTGCATACACAAGTAAATGTAATAATTTTTAAAATAGTAGAAGTGGTAGTACAGCATAATTTTATAATCACTAAACTACAAACTTAAGAATGGTGAAGACCCTACATTTTATGTAATATGTATTGTGCCATGTTAAAATTTGGAAGAAAAAAAGAGATAATTCTGTATTATAGAATGAGAAAACAGTCCAGAACAAAGGATCTTCTTGTAGTAATGAGTCATGTTCAGAGGAAAAACTAAATAGAGATTAACAGGAAAGGCATGAAACAATGCCCTTGCTAATTATATCCAATTTCACTTTGCTTTGTTTTGTCCTAGGAATTATGCATGTTCTGTGAAAGAAACATTTCTTGTCATGGTCTAGCATAAGCTAATTGTCAAGTCTGGGAGTTTTATCTACCTGTTCTGGGTAATGCTGGGATCACTACTCAGTTGGCTCTTCCTAAGTCTTCATTTCTAAAAAATAATGTTTACTGGAACAGAAATATCCAACACAAAATGTATTTTTCATAGTAGATAACAAATAAAATTCAATGCAATTCAACCATCTATATACCTCACCTGTACTAGTGCAGTGTGAACTGCATGCCAGACAATGTAAGCCATGGGCATGAAGAGCAATAAAGATCTAGTTAAGAACTCATCTACTAATCCTCTGGACTATAGTTCTGGTCCAGTGGAGGGATAAGTAGAGTGTGAAACTCCGAGTGCCCATTGTGAACCCAACAGAGCAACTTCTGGAAACCTGAGATGTCGTGACAGCACTCCACTTTCCTCAGGATTCTATTCTCCAGGCAATGCTCTCAGCTGAAAGGCAGAAGTACTTCCAGTCTATTCAGAGGTTGTCCACTGCTAGACTCTGAAAGGATGGGAAGGTAAGAGCTGTAGATTTGCTGTACTGCACTCCCACATATATGTGCTGTAGGGAGCTGAATTTTTGTGCTACCCTTTCCTACAGTTAAAGGTTAGCGCCCTAAGTCTCAAAGTGATGGTATTTAGAGAAGAGGGCTTTGGAGCTAATTAAGCATAGTTCAAATCATGTGATCAGTTTTCACCTTAGGACCCAAAGAGGCTAGAACACATTCTCTTCTATTTTTGCTCCCACTTTATCGCCTCTCTCAGCCCTATTGTAAGGACAAAGTGAGGAGGCTACTTTCTGCAGTATGTTCTAACCAGGATCCACATATGTCTTTTCCTTGACCTTGGCCATTCAAGCAATCAGAAATCAATGTCTGTTGCTTAAATAACCTGTCTCTAGTACTTTGTTAAATGCCATGCCTGTAGAGTAGATACTATGTTTATTTCACAAATGAGAAAATGGAACCAAGAAAGTTAAACAAAGCACTTGGTCAAAGGGCAAGCTCCTGAGCATCAAATGCTGATAGCTACCCAAGCTGAGCCTAGGGATCCTTTTATCATGGCATATCTGATTGCTTTAGCTGAAATGTTGGGGATCCAAGTTAGGACTATTAAGTTTATTCAGACAAAAGTGGGTGACTTGATTGTCTTTTACAACAATATTATTTATTTATTTATTTATTTATTTATTTATTTATTTATTTATTTA
>CABHPR010137844.1:26325-36622 GCA_902168415.1 Peromyscus melanophrys
TCTATCTCTCTCTCTCTCTCTCTCTCTCTCTCTCTCTCTCTCTCTCTCTCTCTCTCCACTACTACCACTTCCACCAACAGTGTGAACAACTCACTTGTTAGCTGAGGTGATGCTACGTGGGCCTTCTTGACTTTAACTGATAGGACAGCCCCAGGGGCTGTGATCACTAGTCTAGTTGTGGAATTTTAAGGGATCATGCACAGATCTTCTGCTGTGGGATAAAGGGGGCTTCCTTTACAAAACTTAAATCATAAATTCATCATTGGGATCTCTTGAATTTACTTCTTGCAATGCACTCAATACTGTCTGACAAGGGGGTCCTTCATATAGCATCATGCATTTTTACCATTTCTGAATATATTGAAAAGTTGGGAAGCAGAGTAGTATCATTGCAGAGGGATAATCACAGCTACCACCTCAAATCAATCTCAGGATTGACCTGGAGAATATTGTTTCATCTGCCAAAAGAAGTTGGTTTAACTGTTTGAAATCTTAAAAAAAATTCTTCAGGATAAACCCAAATCAAATACATTTTTATTTAGTAAATGAGGTTGTCTTGCTAGAGTTTTGATTATCTGCAGTGGAAAGAGAGGCTGAATGCAGTCTATCTCTGTACATCAAGAGGTGTTAAATCAAAACAAAAATACTAAACCGAAATGCAGTTATTTACATCCTATAATAGGTGAAAATCAATGTATACACACATGTGTGGTGTGTGTATGTATGTGTGTCCAAGTGTATGAAGTTGCCCTTGTCACCAAGCCTTATATCCATACACTGCTCTTCTACAAAGTACCAGTTGATGGGACGATTCCTTTTATCCTCCCAGCAGCTGTGGAAGAAAAATCTAGCCAGTAGAATCATGTCATTAATGATGACTATGGTGATGTTAATGAAGTTAGTGAGCAGAAGAGAAGATTTTCTTTGACTGTCAGCGCTAGGTGTATCTTTAACTAGATCCTCCTGTTTTCCGTGAGCATTATATTCTCTTAATATTTGTGATTGACGTGTTGTTCTAAACAGCCCAGTGGAGTAAAATGACCTATGTCTAATCATTAAAACTCTGTCAAAGGAGTTTGTAAAGAATTATCAAGGAGTGGGTACACTCGTTTATTTAAAAAATTCAAGCATGAGGAAAAGCTTCCTTCATACAGTGTCAAACTGGTCACCATAAAGAAAGTCTGCTTGTGGCTAATATAACCATGTAATCAGATGAAGTAGGCAGGCTGAATCCTGAGAGCATGGCCATTGCCTACCTATGTAGTCAAGTTTTGATAATTAGAAACACGGAACTCCTGCTGGAGTGCATGATTTTGAGAGTAAGGTGTAGGCTAGATGTATATGTTCAGTGCACACACTAATCATCTAACCATATGGAGTGGTTGAAATTGTTACAATACCCTCCATTCTTGATCCAGCCATTCCCATATTGGATTTTGCTATTACACAAACAACACTTTCCCTTTCTTCTCATAGGAGCTGGAAGTACTTTGTAATCAAACAGGATTTGCATTTGGTCAACTCAAAGAAAATTACTGCAAGTGCCAAGTCTTGGGATGTGAAATTGATCAAGAGGTCACACGCTGAGAATTTGTCAGCTTCTTAACTGTAGCATAGTAAATAGTTGAATGATAGTTAATGAAGTCTTAGATCAGCAACAATGGTTTTCACCAAGGCTTGACTTTTGGAGTGGAGGAAAACTGGTCTGTGGTTTTAGTTTTGTTTTGCCTTTTAATGCATTAATGCAAAATTTATACCATATTTCCAAGATAAATTGGGAAGAATTTCAATGGAAATGAAATTATCTCTCATTTAAAAATATAGACTTACTAAAAGACTTGTCTGCAACTAAATTTCATTGAAATAGCTCCTTGAAAATAATTTATTTCTTCCATAGTTTTCTCTTTACTTTATTTATTGGTCATCAAATGATGTGTGTTGTGTGTCGCCTGATGTTTTCTTAGAGCGTGTCACCATTTTTCATCATCCTCTTTTATTTCTTTCATGAGTACACCCCATTATAGATATTTCCTTATTATGTCTTACAGAATCAAGATCCCGAATATTTAAAGAGTATTTTATACAATTTCTCCCTTGAATCTTTTATTGTACTTTGTTTTTGTCACCATAATTCCCTTCTTCCTGCTTTTCTTAGTTTTCTGTAATTTTTCTACATATTTTCTTGTGTTAGATTTATACTTTTTTATAGTAATGGAGGCTTTTAAAGCCATGAGCTTCTCTTTTGCCGAACACAGCTTCTTTAAGTTTTGCAGGGTGTTTTCACAACACTATTACTTTCTAAGTAGCCTACAAATGCAATTCTGACTTGTTCTCTGAACAAAGTCAACTGGACACATGCATCTGCTCTGTTTGCATGTGTGTGCTCTTTTTGTTAACCTTTTTCTTATTACAATATGATGAAATATCCTTGTTTTATGGCAGGGAAGGTCCTGATGTCTTCTGAATAAACAAAGACACAAAAACGTCTGGTCACAGATTTTTTTTTTTTGAGGGGGGAATGTAAGGGTCTATTGTCCTCACAGTGTTTTAAGAAAACACTGATGTGGTGATAGTTTATCTGTGTACTCCAATAAAGCTTATCTGAAGAAGAGAGGAAAAAGTCAGCCACTATAGTAAACCTAGAATGGTAGCACATGCCTTTAATCCTAGCATTGGGGAGGCAGAGATCCATGTGGATATCTGTGAGTTCATGGCCACACTGGGAACAAAGCCAGGCATGGTGTCACATGCCTTTAATACTAGCATTAACCATGGAGATGTGGAGGTCTCTACAGACAGACAGGAAGTGATAGAGCTGGGAAGAAAGGGGAGGTGATGTAGCTGGGCAGAGAGAGGAAGTAAGAGGGAAGGGACAGAAAGGCATATAGGCGTGGGTATACAGGAAATAGGTCTCTGTGGAGGTTGAGGGTTGGTAAGGTGAGGTTTGCTGTGGCTTGTCCTACTCCTCTGATCTCTCAGTTTTAACCCCAATATCTGGCTCTGTTTTTTTTTATTATTAATAAGACTGTTTAGCAATTCATTTTACACACTGGCACTGACTCTGCCTGATTTCAAGGCCTGAAGAAGGAGGAGGGAAAGGAGGAGGAGGACAAGGAGGAGGAAGAGGAGGAAGAGGAGAAGGAGGAGGAGAAATGGCAGCAGCGTTGATCAGATTTTACAATGTCTACGTCTACCCAATTTTTCACTTATGTCTGAAATCCACCATAACCAGGCAGAAGTACTAATGAATAAAGGCTCATGGAGGACTTCTAAGGCTAGCCTTCGGGTGTTTGTTCTCTTCTGCCAGTTATTCATGTTTTCTAATACCACTAATTTGGCAAATTATTTCAATAACTTCTAAATTTGTCCAGGCTCCAAGTAATTAATTTCCTTTGGCTTTTTCTCCTAAATCCACCACTATAAAACCATCTGAACTATAAAACCATCTGAGGTTGCCAGCACTTAGATTTCAAATAAACAATAAATTGATTAAGATGATATTGTCTTCAATTTTAATAGGGTGGGGCTCACTATTAAGAAAAATGTCCTAACTGAACAGAGTATCTTTCAAGATTTAACCATCTCTCTTCCACTAGGACCAGAGGAATGAAAGGCATCATTGCAAAGAACAAGGGGTGGGGCTTCATCACCAATAGCTTCTTGAACATCAAGTTTTAATTAATATGCTTTGTAATCTAACCTCTCCTTCTACTATGAAAACATCACAGGCTATCAGTATTGAAGATAAATAGGTATTAATTAACATCCAAGATATAAAATAGGTTGTTTCTGAGCTTATCATGTACCTCACTGGGGCTCAGTGTTGCACAGTTCAATAAATTGTTTCCTGGCTGTATCTTGTGTTACTATATTTCCCCCTCTCTTTTGGTATCATTTTTTGTTCTTTAGTATCAACAAAGCCTTCCCTAGTTTTAGTGTGTGTCCAGAGGGGAACAACAACAAAGACTCCTTTTGGCTTTGGCATCTTTATCTAGAAGTTTGAAGACACATTCTGTTTTGGGTGAGTTGTCTCTCTCCTAAAGTGAATTTGAATTATGCTGTGGTTGTTTTTACTGTAGTCCTTGCTCCCTGTTAATTAGTGTCAATTCCACTCATGTTCTGTTTTTATATTTTCTGACAATCTTGCTTTAAAAAGTCATGGCAAAGCTTTCTTTAAAAAAAAAAGTCATCTTAATGAATAACTTGGTGATATGTAGAGAGAGGCACATTACAGCTTTATTGAAACAATTTTGAACATAAAGCCGTCAATTTTTATTTAGAAAATTGTGTGACATTGGGTGTAAAACTGAAATTGAGGATACTGACCTTGGATATTATATTTTTAAGAGAAAAGATCTTTGACTATACTTTAAAAATGGCTTTCCCCATCATCTGAGGCCTATCACAGCTCATTCAGGTTATCATATTGGGGCTGTTCCATGAGTATGTTTAGCTAACTATTTTTCTGAAAACTTGTCTAACTACAATACCCTTGAAAAGAGAACAAAATCCCTAGTCAGTGGCATGCTTACTCCTTGGGTAATTTGGAATCATGACTTGAAAATGCTATATCCAAGATGATGGGTCTAAACCATGTGACTCTCTCCCTGATCTTTGTTTAAATTTGGACTCATCTATATAACTATCATTTAGGTGCATAGTAGGTATGTCAGGAAAGAAATGTGAATCCCATCCTTTTACATTTCCCCCTAAAACCTTTTCTGTCTCAATACATGTGTCCACCGTTGTTTATCCTTGATCTCACAAGTCAAGCCACATTCTAAGGAGAATTTTTGTGAGTAACAGCTAGTCTGGTTTTCCTGGGAATGGGAGGTTTTTCAAGACACTAGACCTTTTTGCTAAAGTAGGAAGAAATCTTAGGTGAACTGGGGTAAGCTGAACAGCCTGGATTAAAGATTCTCTCTTTAATCCCATTGCACCTTTTATCTAAGGCAATAGTTTTTTTTTAAATTAATTACTGTTAATTCCATAGCAATACAGGATCCTGCAGTATCATAGAGAGTTATTGTTTCAAGTGACCAGTCAACCATGATCTAATATTTGTCTTTTTTGTAATCATAAAGCCAAAGGCGGTGATACTGGAAAAACGGTGACTTCCTGTGGAGAAATAGCAATCAACTGTTGTGTCAGGAAGCAGATTGTGAATGGAAGTCACCTGCACTGCCCTATTTCTTCAAAACTACTTGAAACCTTGTTTTCTACATAAATTTCCAATTCAGAAGAGTACTTTGTATCAGAAGGCATGCTGGGAAGTTCCTTCCAGTGTCTCACTGAATTATTATTGGATTATTCCTTTTTTTTTTTTACATGTAGTTAAGTAATGGCATTAATGATAACAAAACTACTTTATTTTTAAGTGAAATATTTTGTTTCATGGTGACAGAAATTAAATTCCAAAAGGCTCAAACTAAAAATGGAATAATGGTAAAAATTCATTCATTAATGAACAGTAACTAACTTCTGGGCACCAGATTCTCTTTTACATAGTACAATATGTAGTATAAACAATGAATAAGATAGAGTGTTTTGTATGTTGGAAGAATTGATATGACTCAAAAGAAATATGTGATTATTAAGAAAAAAGATCTAGGAAAGATTGTTGAGAATGATGTGAATAGAGCTTGGAAAATGTGAAGGGAATTGTTCTTAAATTACGATAGGCATGCCTCTCTGTGGGAGTATTAATGAACACAGATCCAAATGAAACGAAGGACTGAACCATGCAGTGATCTCAGAAAGGAAGATTCTGAGCAGAGGCAAGATATAACCAAAGGCTTGATTGGATACTGGCAGGCTGGTCAGTGGGAATTTGCTGTGGGGAAACCCCTCTGTATACTGTGAATATGTTTTATTACCACTGGTTAATAAAGGAGCCTCTTTGGCCTATAGCAAGTCAGGATAGAGCCAGGCAGGAAATCCAAGCAGAGAGACAGAGTGAGGAAGGGCAGAGTCAGGGGCAGATACCAGCCAACTGCTGGAGGAGCAAGACGCATTAGAAAACAGTTAAAGCCATGAGACACATGGCAAAACACAGATGAATAGAAATAGGTTAATTTAAGTTGTAACAGCTAGTTAGTAATAAGCCTGAGCAATAGGCCAAATAGTTTGTAAATAATATTAGCTCTGAATGATTATTTTAAAAGTGGCTGCAGGAATGAGCAGGACAGAAAAGCCTCCATTTACAGGAGTTGGGAGAAGACATAAAGATTGAGGCTAGGAATACCAAGTGGATCAAATCACTGGAGAGGAATTTCAGACCAAATGGATGGATTTTAGGTACAATATAAAGAAAACAGATAACCTTGACTCTTCTGGCTAAGGTGTGGAGCACAGACAACAAACAGAAGTCGAAGAAAGTTGGCTTACAGAAAACTTACTCTTTTCCCAGACATAATGTGATATTGGCTTGTCCTAGGAAGGAAAGCAATCAGGATACCTTGACCAAAGGTGATCCAAATTATATGATGATGAGGTCAACAATGGCTGTAATTCTTTGGCTTGAGGTTTTAGAGTGAATGGAGTTGCCATTTGCCTTAAAACAGGAGGCTGGGTGAGGGGTTTATCTGGATGAGGTAAGAGTTTAGTTCAGGGTGTGCTGAGCTGGAGATTCCTCTCAGATGTTCACGTGGAAATGTCGAGCAGGTTGTTATCAAAACAGATCTGAAAATCTAGGGAAACACTGGCATAATTCGGGAGACATCAGTGAGCAGATGATGTTTGTAAGCCATGAGATTCAGTGAGACTCTTGGAAAGTGACGACGTGCATAGACTTTGAGAAGTGAGACTTACCTGTAAGTCACTCCCAGCAAGTGAGTGCTAATAATAATTCCTTATCTGAGTGTTTATAAAAATGTAAATGTTAAGCATAACAGTGAGAGATGAATGACGGAGACTGAGATGAGCCAGTAAGTAGAAGGTAAATCATGAAGCAGTTAGGGTTGAATATAAAAGGATTCATACAAGATGATATGATCCACTTTTGTTACAAACTGCTGTGAAATAAAATAAGATTGGACTATTTGTTTTAAAATTATTTCCTTGAATTTTGCGATTATAATATAATTACATTATTTTCCTCCCTCCAAACCCTTCTATAATCCCCTCCATTCACTCTTTCAAATGTGTGGCCTTCTTTTCATTAATTGTTGTTACATGAATATCTATATCTATATCTATATCTATATCTATATATATTCCTAAATATAACCTGCTGAGTCTGTATAATGTTACTTGCATGTATGCATGTTCATGGCTGACCATTTGATTCTGGAAAACCAATTGGTGTGCTCTTCCTTGGGGAAGGCTGTTTCTTTAGCTCTCGGCATTCCTTGCTTGCCTGTAGTTCTTTGTGTAGGACTGAGGTTTCTTGAGCTTTCCCCCATCCCCCAGGGACAATAGCAATAGTCTGTAATGTTTTGGGAGACTCTTGGACAACTCTGGCCAACAACTCAAAAGAGGGCTTCCAATGCTAAATATCTTTGGCTCTTGGAGTGGGCATTGTCAGCCCAGATGAGAAAGTTTTATTTAAACTATATATGTATATTTATATAAAAGTTATATATATTATACATTTTTAGTAGAGAGTTAATATTATGATTCCTTATGACTTTTTCAGATAACCTTACTCTTATTTCCCCTCCCCCTACTTCTGATTTTATTTCCCTCCCCTAACTAGATCTGTCCTCTTCTCATTTCCCTGGTCATATCACTTGTTCCCTGCTGTTCTCTTCTCTATTGTTTCCTCATCCCCTCTACTCAAGCTATGGTCTCTTTTTATTTTCCTGGTTTCTGCATTTTCTCCAGGACATGTACTCACTTCTGAAGATTTGGAGTTAGGAGCCTCCAGTGAGAGAGAACATACGATGTTTGTCTTTCTGGATCCAGGTTATCACACTCAATATGAACTTTTCTAGTTCCTTCTATTTACCTGCAAAGTTCACGATTTTATTTTAAGAGACTCTTAAAGTTACCCTGACAACTGCCATTTATTGCCACTGGTTGCCTCCATGGAGGAGGAAGGTAAGTTCCTATTGTTGAAGACATCGAACACTTCAGACTCACGGTCACGAGGCCCCTGTGCTGGGACTATTTTATTTACCTATTATTTATTTATCTTTTTTTTTTTAGTTATTTTTTTCATTTATTTTACATACCAACCACAGTTTCCCCTCTCTATTCTCTTCCTGTTCCCTCTCCTGACCTCCCATCTACTCTTGCCCCTCCTTCACTCCTCCTCTGTTCAGAAAGGGGCAGGCTTCCCATGGGAGTCAACAAAGCATGTCATATCACGTTGAGGCAGGAAATGGAAGTAGTATATTGCGCTTCAAGTTAATAGCAAGAGCACTTTAATCATTCTGTGTTCTAGGCTGTGAGATAGTCACCTGATGTGTTGGCTGGTGATATGGGTAGACAGATTCCTGGGTTTCTAAAAGACTATGTTGGAATTGGTATTGGCAAAGTGTCTAGAAGACTGATATCCAAAAGGCAGTTGCCTTGTGCATTTGGACAAGGGACTTTCCATAAAAGAATTTGAGCCATTGGCTAAACTGCTCAGTTCTAAATAAACAACTGTTGCTTTGGCAGTAAGCTGGGAAAATGAGAATCTGTCTATGGAACAAGAGCACAGGGCAGGTGGAAGAACCTGCTGCCAGTGGTGCATTCTGGGGTGGTGACAATAATAGCTGCCACTGCAAATGTGGGCTGAAAGAACTTCTGAAGAACTGAGATACAGCCCTAAATGGGGAATCTTTGTCAACACACTTACCCTCTGGTAAGGTTCAGAAGAGGGATATCAATGAGGAGGAAGAAAGAATCTAAGAACCAGAGGATGGAGAAGGAGCAGTGAAACGTCTTCTGGATAGGACAATGCTACACCTATAAGTTCACAACAGCTGTGATTACCTGCTTATCACCTAAACAAGATTAAGCTAACCAGAATCCCAGCAATTTGAAAAGGTGTTTTCTAGGTTTTCTGAAGTATTACTGGCAGTTGATAGCTTCTGGGGAAGGGAGCATCATCCTCTTTTCAAGGTGTTTTCACTGGTAGGTTTCCCATGCTTTGGTAGGTGGTCCCACACTCATGTACACATAGACAGCATTAATAGGACTTAGTGGGTTATCACAAAAGAAAAATAGACATAAAGTTAGGAGGGGAAGTATATGTATGACAGATGGGAAGTTGGAGGAGGGCAAATGTGATAATATTTCATTTAATAAATGTATGAAATTTCAATAGTAAATACATTTATAATTAGAATTACAACAAATGAATGCTGGGCTTGGGCGGGGATTTGATTTCTTTTTATCAAACGAATCCATGCACATTGCTGCACCTAAAGTGTGTAGTGGAACAATTATTTTCTAGTAGAATTAATTCTCTGCATCTTATTCATCCTGTGAGAGCTCCAACTTTGCTGCTATGTCTGGGTCTGAGGCTTACAGCTACTCTTTCCAAGTGACCTCAGTTCCTGGGGCTGCTCTGGTGTGTGGAAGAAGTAAATAATCAAGGATGAGATGCAGCATCAGACCTTAGTGATAGAATTGGATGACTGAGGTTTACTCATAATGACTCATTCCTGCCAACGCAGCCTGTCGACTGCCTTATAGAAATAATGTTTGCAAGCTGTCCCCATATGGGCCACTCTCCCTCTTACTGCATAACTTTTTCATGGCCATGGAACATACCAGTCCCTCATTAAAGCAGGGGCAAATGTGTATCAATGAGTAATGCTGTGTTATCTTGAATCATTCCAGGATTGAATCAAAAAGTTCCTCCAAAACCCTGGTAGCGTCAATTTCTAACATTCAAGCTCATGGGAATGGAGTGTTAATACATTTAAAAATATTGCAACAGTAACTTGAGTGGGGTGAATAACTGGAAAATGCAGTTATAAAACACTGTGGAAATAGCTATATTTTAAGCTTTTGGTTCACTTATGCTGTATATATCCATATTTACTACCATTACTTTGTTTACGTTAAGATGTTCGAACAGTGTTTTAACAAGAGCTGTGGTGGTATTGTGTTCCCCAAAATATTGTGTACCTTAATAAACTTATCTGGGGTCAGAGAGGGAATAGCCACAATATTAAACAGAGGTTAGGCAGTGGTAGCACACGCCTTTAATCCTAGCATTCCAGAGACAGAAATGCCTCTGGATCTCTGTGAGTTCAAGGCCGCATTGGAAACGGCCAGGCATGGTGACCCACACCCTTAATCCCAGGGAGTGGTGGTAGAAAGCAGAAAGGTATATAAGGCGTGAGGACCAGAAACTGGA
>CABHPR010137845.1:940-19315 GCA_902168415.1 Peromyscus melanophrys
ACACACACACACACACACACACACACACACACACACACACACACACATTCAGCGTCTTATTATTACTTATAAATGTCTTTGCTTGGCTTGTTTCTTGTCAGCTTCTCTTAACTTTAATTATTCCATTTATCTTCAGCCTCTGGGCGATTTCTTGTTCTTACTTCTGTATATCTTACTTTCAGTCTTCCTCCATGGCTGGCTGTATGGCTGTGTGGCTGTGTGGCTGGCCCCTGGTTTCTTCTCCTTGTTCTCTCATTCCTTCTTTTCTCCTCCCAGATTTCTCCTTCTATTTATTCTCTTTGCCTGTCAGCCCTGTCTATCTTTTCTCCTGCCTCACTATTGGCTGTATAGCTCTTTATTAGACCTTCAGGTGTTTTAGACAGGCAAAGTATCATAGCTCCACAGAGTTAAACAAATACAACATAAAAGAATGCATCATTAATCAAATGTTCCACAGCACAAACAAATGTAACACATCTTAAAATATATTATACAATAGAATGTGAGTAAACAGTAAAGTCAGGATCATCAAACAACACTGTAAGAAATGACATGTCGGGCTGGAGAGAAGGCTCAGAGGTTAAGAGCACCGGCTGCTCTTCCAGAGGTCCTGAGTTCAATTCCCAGCAACCACATGGTGGCTCACAACCATCTATAATGAGATCTGATGCCCTCTTCTGGCCTGCACACATACATGCAGGCAGAATACTATATACATAATTTAAAAAATTAAAAAAAAAGAAATGACAAGTCACTTGGGATTATGTTTTATAGGAAAAATTTCTTCTGAGATGGACAGTTAGGGATTGGAAAGCAAAAAGATGGTAGTGATCCATGTGAGAGATGGGAAAATCCAGGGAATACCAGTCACCACAACTATTATAGGTTTTGAATATACAATATGTGTGTGTGTACACATATATGTATATAACCATTCATATACATTTATATATATGCATAGAAAAGTCAGGAAGGACAGACAATGAAGTATTAATAGTTAAGCCAGTACAAGCTCCCACCCTTGAGGAGTTATGGACAGTTCTGGGGAAAAGGAAGTAGTTTTCTTTGAGGGTGGCTCCTGGTAGGTACGCCATGCTCCACAGGCAGGCCCCACACTCAGGAGTACATGGGCAGGACAAATTGGAAACAATGGGTTATTTGTAAAAAAAAAAAAAAAAAAAAAGAGAACACAGAGTTCATGGAGGTAGGGAGGTGGGATGGGTGGCTCTGGGAGGAGACAGGTGGAGAAGTGGAAGGAAATATGATCAAAATATATTGTATGAAATACTCAAAGAATTAAAAATATTTAATTTTTAAAAGCACATTAATAATGATTATCTCTAAATAGTAGGCTTAGAATGGTCTTCTTCCCCTTTCCTTATATATTTTTTAATTATATAATTTTATTCATTATGTTGCTCATACAAATCCATTATTATAACTAGGAAAACCTAAGGATATTTCATCACTACACTAATTCTGTTCCCACTGTTACCATTGCTCCTTCTTAAGATTTTCAACTATGTAAAATTCCTCAGCCTTTTGGTTCTTCTGTATTGATCATAATGGAAAAAAAAAGAGCCAATCAACCATAAAGTCCCACCCACTTCTTCTGAGTCATATACATTCTTCTGGCTAACAGTAGCTGACAGGTCAATCTCAACTTGCAGTCATGACCAAGAAGAGGCAGACCCCCAGACTACCTGCATGTACTGCAACTACTGCAAGCCGCAGGAAAATGTAATGGAATCCAGCTACTATCACAAAAGCTACACTTGGAAAGGTCTTTTCCAAAGGTCAAGCCATGGCTTAAGATGTCTTGGTGATATGTTAGCTTTTGTACATGTATTAGCTGACTCCTGCAATGATTTTCTTGTATGTTATGTATGCTTCCAAGAACTCCTAACAGTGTATTTTATCTGAAATACCCATCAAGCATCAAGGCCAAATGATCTCCTGAATTAAGGTAAATTAAGCTCAGATTCTTCTTTCTTATACAACCTTAGTGGTATTTATACTAACATTATAGACTCCTAACATTTACCTAACCACCTCTAGGAATGTAGTTTGAGCACATAAATTCCTTTTTTCTGATATATTAACCAATTTCAACTCTTTTTTTTTGTTTGTTTGTTTGTTTTTTCAAGACAGAGTTTCTCTGTGTAGCTTTGCACCTTTCCTGGAGCTCACTTGGTAGCCCAGGCTGGCCTCGAACTCACAGAGATCCGCCTGCCTCTGCCTCCCGAGTGCTGGGACCAATTTCAACTCTTAGTGGACCTCCTCCTTTACCACTCCCTTTTTGGGCTGTAAAAGAAAGCCTGACAGTCACTGCCTGAGAAAAACTCTTGTCTGCCTTTATGATCCTGTAAGAATTCAAGTCTGGTGACCTTGCTTTTAGCTAGAGCACTGTTATTGCATAGGTATATAACTGAAAACCTCAGAGACTTAGAGGAGATTTTGACTGGAGAATTAGATGGAGAACTAGAAGAATGAGATGGAAGATGAGGAAGAGTCAGATGGGGAAGAACGAGATGGGGAAGAGATGAGAAAGACCAAGATGGGGCAGAACTAAGATGAGAGAATTAAGATAGAACATAGAGGGGACGGCAGATAAATGTAGAGAGAAATCAGGTAAGAAAGGAGCTAGGCATGAGAACAGAACTGAAGCAGTGTAGGTAGAATTTTATCCCAGAGGAATAAAGTAGATGGATGAAAGAGATTGGTGTACTTAGATTATTTTTCTGCTGAATACCCCTGCCGCTAGTAGTGTCTCTTCTGGGCCCCTGGGAAGGAAACTAAAGAGGCTGGACCTCAAAAGTTTCTTAAATGTAACAATCTCTAACACAGCTTACATTCCCTCATAAGCAGAAGCACAGCCGCTCAGCCTCACACTTCACAGACAGCAAACCATCACTGTCCTCTTAGCTGGAAATGAGTTTTACATAGCCTTGACCTTCATCATTTGTCCACAAACAGCAAGTGAGTACTCAGAAAGTAAAGGTACAATTTGCTGCTCCTAACCTAGGTCTTACCAAGTCTCAATATATTATACTCTCAAAGAATCCTAATTATTTTAAAAAACATTTTACTTAATATGCACACATGAGCAGGGTAATGGTGGCTCATGCCTTTAATCCCATCACTCAGGAGGCAGAGGCAAGTAGATCTCTGAGTTCAAGGCCAACATGGTTTACAGAAAGAGCTTGAGGACATCTAGGGCTATACAGAGAAATCCTGTCTCTAAAAACCAAAGTAAATATAAATAAACAAATATCTGTTGTAGTTTGTTTTCTTTCTTTTAGTTTTTGGTTCTTTACTCTTTAGGAGGACCCACCACCCAGCTCCCAAATAAACCACATACGGAGGCTTATTCTTAATTATAAATGCCCAGCCTTAGCTTCGCTTGTTTCTTGCCATCGTTTCTTAACTTTAAATTATTCCATCTACCTTTTGCCTCTGGGCTTTTACTTTTCTAGAAATCTTACTTTCACTCTTACTCCGTGGCTGGTTGTGTAGCTGAGTGGCTGGCCCCTAGAGTTGTTCTCCTTCTCTAGCTACTTCTTTTTCCTCTCAGATTTCTCCTTCTATTTATTCTCTCTGCCTGCCAGCCCCACCTGTTTCTCTCTCCTGCCTCACTATTGGTTGTTCAGCTCTTTATTAGACCATCAGGTGTTTTGGATAGGCAAAGAAACACAGCTTCACCGAGTTAAACAAATGCAACATAAACAAAAGTAACACATCTTAAAATAATATTCAACAACAAATATCCATACATGTATATAATGTGTTTTAATCAAATTCATCTTCCACTTAATCCCTTATCTCTCCCTATGTGCACTTGCTCATGCTTTCTCTTCCTCCCTCCTTCCCTCTCACTCCACAACATCCAGAGACTATTTGATGCTTTCTGTAGGTGCACGGATGTTGGACCATTGACTGGAGCAGACAGCCTCTCAGAGCTGACATTTTTGAAGAAAATTGACTCTCCCTCCCACTGCAGTCATTAATGGTCAATATCACCTTAGGGGTTGAACTTACGAGCCCCTCCCCTATCCATGCTGGGATTTTGGCTGCCTTGATCTTGCTCAAGTTTTATGTATGAATAAAGAATTCTAATTCTGGGGGCTGGAGAGTTGGCCTAGAGGTTAAGAGAACTGGCTGCTCTTCTGGAGGACCTGAGTTCAATTCCCAGCACTCACATGGCAGCTCATAACTGTCTCTAATTCCTGTTCCAGGGGATCTGACACCTTCACACACACATACGTGCAGGCAAAACACCAATGCACAGAAAAGAAAAATAAATAAATTATTAAAAAAGAGAAATTCTAATTCTAAATTATAATAACTTAAAAACAAAGTTTGGTAAAGCCATATAGTGTGACAAATTATTGGAGTCAAGAGGTATCTTCTAGGTCTGTCTCTCTTCTACTTCCAACTTCAGGCCTGCATTGCCTCATGCCAACATTACTTCTAAGGTTGCTTAGTTTATTTCCTAGACTTCTGGCTCTCAGCTTGAATTTACCTGTCTGTATGCTCCCTTAAGACTAACTAATATTCCCTTATTTAGCTCATGTCAGTCTCCTGAGTACTCCATCAAGCTGAAACTTTTCTGTACTTGTTTCACTTATTCCACCAACATACACTGTCATGCTTTTCTAAGTTACTCATCAAATCGACCGAATCGACATTTGCTCTGTGCAGGCTGCATGCCGAGCATGTGAGGGCAGGAAGGTAGCACAGGAAGGAGGACAGTCAGGTCTTGAGTCATATAAATCTGCTCCAGAGTCTTCACTGCCAATCTCCTCCACATGGACTGACGCTCTGCACACAGCAGACTGCTTCTTCTCCTCTTAATGAACTGACTGATGCTCTATAGACCACAATGTTCTCTTCCAAAGGAAACTCATGCTCCCTATAGATGCTGGACTCCTTTCTAGACAGTCATCAGGCTGTTTTTACCATACACTGTTCTTATTTTTAATGTCTTTTTATTTTTATGCATCATCTAATCTCAAATAGGGCCACTCCTGCCTCCTTCAGAGTTGGCTCTGGCTCTCTTGGGTCCTCAAAGGTCTTTCTTCTTATCCTCCTTTTTTTTTTTGACTTGCCTTCCTTTAGAGCCAGGCATTGCCATGTATTATTAATCTTACAATAACAGGTCCAAGGTCTAGCATATATTTAAGAGCCACCTAGGCGTTATTTTGTGGGAACATGCTTGTCAAAAACAGACAGTGAGTGTCTCAGTTTTAGATGCTCTAGCACTAATAAAATGTCCAAGGCTATGGGTTGAAGTTCCTTTAAAAAGGTAGAAAAACTATCACACCATAAAATGTGATCTTATCAGAAAACAGGGTCTTCACAGAGGCAATCCGTTAAAATGCTCATAAGAGGTGATAATCCATCCAGTTTCCATACAAAAAGGGGACACACACACACACACACACACACACACACACACACACACACACACACGAGACAATGAATCTGTTGCTTCAGGGACCAGTCCTAGCAAACTAAACACTTTCAACAACTATAGCACAGGGGCTCAGAAGGGGCTTTAGAAGAAACTCTGAGAGGCCACAGATATAGAGTCTTAGTTAGCTCTTTCTCAGTTCCTTCTCCTGGCTGTCTTGCAGCCCTTTCACATCGTACCAGAGCAGTAGTGAGAAACAGGTAAATACAGCTGCAACTAGCTGTCAGGTCTTCAGAGCCTATGGGTCCTAAAGCATCAAGAATGTTGACTGCTGTCACTGTCTTTGGGGGGCATGGGGTAACCAAGGGGAGGAAAGAAGGACTTGAAGGAGTAGGAGCCAGAAAGAAGAGAAGAAGGGCAGTTACTGGGAAATTAGAAGGTCAGGAAGAAGATTCCTAAAGGGTAGGTGAGGAAACAAAACATGAATAGCAAAAAAAAAAAGTTCTAGATTGTGTACCTCAGTTATGGTCTCTATTCCTGTGAAGAGACACCATGACCATGGCAATTCTTATAAAGGAAAACATTTAATTGGGATGGCTTATAGTTTCAAAGGTTTAGTCCATTATCAACACGGTGGGACATAGTGCGTGCAGGTGGGCATGGTGCTTAATAAGGAGCTGAGAGCCCTACATCTTGATCCGCAGGCAACAGGAAGTGAACTGTCTCTACATTGAACGTAGCTTGAGCATAGGAGATCTCAAAGCCCACCCTAACAGTGACACACTTCCCCTAATAAGGCTACATCTATTCCAAAGCAATACTTCCTAATAGTGCCACTCCCTATGAGCTTTTAGGGAGCTAATTACATTCAAACTACCACATTGTGTAAAAAAACTTTTTTTCAAAAGATGCATAATTTGAGTTCTTCTGTGATAGGTATTCAAAGTGGTCATAAAATAACAGAATTTGTGCTACTGTTCACAGAAGGCAAAATACTTACATTTCATTTTTGAAAACTGTGTGTAACTGTTTAGTCATAAAAACAATCACATATCAAGATACTTTCAATTAGCAAATTATAAAAAATCAGGTTAAATACATCTATTTGGATTATAAATAGAAATTATAGGATACAGCATAGCTCAGTTGGTAGGGGATATTCTTATATCCACATGGCCTCAGGTTGGTCACTAGCACAAAATGAAAGATAAATAAAAAGAAAAAAGAGGAAAGGAAGCATACAAACAATAATAGGATCAGAAATATTCATCTAGGTATTTTAATAAAATTATGTAATAAGTCGCTTCATAGAGAACTATGGCAGCTAATAGAATTAAAAAGAAAAGAACAAGGAAACTGTAAATGCAAATCATGTTTGAAAGCAAACTGGTTTTGGGTAAATATATCAACTACATTTGTACTTTGTATATTTAAATTCTCTGTTTTAATTGTAAAGAAGCAAACATCACTGGTAGTACAGAATGTCAACGGGTACATAGTGCTGAACAGGAGTCTATTATGGTTTAAAAGGACAGCAGGGGAGAGGACTTCATTGTCAATGCATTTCACAAGCTGAGCTACGAGATGAGATACCTGCTTGAAACAAGAAGTGGGGGTATAACATTCAGAAAGGTGAGCATCCATTTTCCTTACTGATGTAGGAGACACATCCCATTTGCATCACAGACATTTCTAAAATTGTTCTCATTTATTTACCCTCTATCACAGACCTTGAATAGCTGCCAGGAAAGGAGGGCTTAGGGTCCAATGACTCTCAACAATTTGCTTTCCCCGCTAAAGCTTACTTCAAGTGCTTCATTAATCCGTAACTCACCAGGAAATTGTTCCTTCCTTATATTTTACTTATATATTCAACCACAGTAGGAATAAATAAAGGATTATTGAGGTCAAATTATTGGAAGCTATCGTAAGGTTGGCAAAAAGTCAGCTTCTAACGACACTCCCAAATGAAAGCCTGGGAGGCTTCATATAGGACCTCCTCCAATTAGACCTTAGTGGGTAGTCAAGGAAGAGTACCCTAAAATAGGCATTATAAAATATTTCAGGTGAATGTTTCTGATATAAATATTAAGCCAAAGTGCTATTGCTGTGTGTCCTTCTTTTGATGTTGTGTGCTGTTAGAAAAGTCAGTAAACCAAATATATAGAGAAAGGACAAACTGGAGGTCTCACTTTAGCTGATCTGAACATTAAAAAAAAAAAAAAGGAACAAACGACCTAGTGCAGAACACCACAGACAACAGTGGGGAACGCTGCGTCCAGATTAAACTCCGCTGAAGACTGATCATTTTCCCCCTTCTGCTTTCCAGTGTCAGGGACTGAACCCAAGGCCCTTGCACTTGCTAGAAGGTCTTCTACCACTGAGCTGCCTCCCCAGACCTCATATATTGATTTTTGAAAAAAAAATGACAAGAAAATTAGATGATGACAAATAAATAGTTTCTTTTAGAAAGTGTTTCTGAAACTGTGTATCTACATGTGTGAGTAGGGTTGGGTCACATAAATGCACAAAAAAGTAACTCATAAGAGGTGAGAAACCTATAGGAAAGATGAGTAACATCACAGAATGCTTATTTAATGACCTGAGTCATGGCAGAGTCTTCCAGCCTTCAGTGATAAGAGGAAGAAGGAGACAAAGTGGATGTAATTAAAAAACTCTGGTGGTGGTGGTGATGGTGGTGCACATCTTTAATCCCAGCACTCAGAAGGCAGAGGCAGGCTGATCTCTATGAGTTTAAGGCCAGCCTGGTGTACAGATGGAGTTCAAGGACAGCCAAGGCTACACAGAGAAATCCTGTTTTGAAAACCCAAACCAAACCAAACCAAACCAACCAAACAAACAAATAAAAACAAACAAGAAACCCCAAAATAACAACAACAACAACAAAACTTATATGCTTCAAAGGACATCATAAAGAAAATGTTACCACAGGTTGTAGGGTTGGAGAAAATATTTTCAGGTCGTAAAACTGATATGGAACTTAAGCACAGAATATATAAATTACTCTTGTAACTTAATATTAAAACAGATAACACAATTTAAAATTTTGCAAAAAATCTGAATAGATAACTAGATAACTCTAAAAAGATACACACATGACCAACAGGAACACAAAAAGATGCTTAGTCACCAAGGAGATGCAATTTGAAAAGACAAGAAGCAGCCACTTCAAGCCCATTCAGATGACTATATGAAAAACAAGTGTTGGCAAAGATGTGGAGAAACTGGGGTCCCAGCCATGTGGTGGGAATACAAGACAGGACAGCAGCTTCACACCTGTTTGGTAGTTTTTAAAATGTTAAACATTACCAGAAGATTGCTACTTCAAGGTGTATACCCAGAAAGGGCTAAACAATGCTGACATAAAAATGTTGACACTAATGCTCATAGATGCATTACTTGTAACAGCCAAATGTAGAAAATCCCCAGATGGCCAGGCGGTGGTGCACGCATTTAATCCCAGCACTCAGGAGGCAGAGCCAGGCGGATCTCTGTGAGTTCGAGGCCCAGCCTGGTCTACAGAGCGAGATCCAGGACAGGCTCCAAAACTATACAGAGAAACCCTGTCTTGAAAGACCAAAAAAAAAAAAACCTCCCCAGACATTCATCAATTAATGATGGAAAAATAAAATATGGTATGCCCATACAATGTCGTGATATTTAGTGATAAAAATTATGTTTTGAGGATGGAGAGATGGCTCTTTGTTTAAGAGCACTTGCTGCTCTTGCAAAAGACTGGGATTCAGTTTCCATCACCCATATGATGAATCACAACTGTTTGTAACTACAGTTACAGGGGGGCTCTTCTGGCTTCAATAGACACCAGGTCTGTGCATGTGGTGTGCCTGCAAACATGTAGGTAAAACAGAATACACATAAAATTGAAAAAATCTGATAGATGCTTCAAGATGTGCCCTGACAACACTGTTAAAATTGGAAAAAAGATGGTGGAACGGAGCAGCGAACCAGGCAGGGGGGTGGAACTAGAGGTTCATGGGCAGCGGCTGCGGCAACAGTGTGTTGTTTCCAAGCAGAGGCATTCCTCAGGCCACCACCAGCCCCATCACCCCATTGCTGCCTGCTAGGACCATGCTGCTGCTGGGCCACAGGCCTGGCCCCAAGCATGGAGCTGCCACTGCTGCTACCACCTATCGATCGTGCTGCTCACCCTGCTGGAGGGAGGCGAGCACCGGCCATGGCTCTGGCTATAGGCTGTAAACACAATGGTGGACATGATGGCCAACCACACCATCATCAACAAACTATCCAAGATGAAATATGGTTTATTTTCTGAATTGTGACTCCTTGAAGGACTCCCATGATCCGTGCTGCCGCTGGCGGCCATGGGCAGGGAAGCTTTTGCAGTGGTATCAATGGCTGTAGACTCATCACTGAGAATGAGGGACATTGATGAAAGACATGAAGCTATGGAAAAGTGTCCTTAAAAACTATGATAAAGATGCTGAAGATGCTAAAGACGACCCAGTTTTCTTTAAGGGACTTGTCACTGGGAGTGTGACCACGCTTCAATGAGTATATGGGCAACATGAATTGGACTTCGTGGTTTTTGATTTTGTGGGCATGAGGGAACAAGGGTGAGAGAAATGGGAAGTGTGATCTGGTTGAATTTCAATTCCCAAATAATTAATAAAAACAGTATGCTGGGGGCAAAAAAAGAGAGAAAACACTGTTAGATAAAAATAGGTCATGAAGCCAGGTAGTGGTGGTACATGGCTTTAATCCCAGGCAGGTGGATCTCTGTGAGTTCAAGGCCAGCCTGGTCTACAAAGTCAGTTCCAGGACAGAGAAATCCTGTCTGAAAAACAAAACAAACCAAAAAGTAGGTCAAGCAAAAAGACCACAAATTACATGATTGCATTCATATCAGATGTTCAGAATTGAAACTTCTATAAGTGACATAAAGATAAAAAGAGATACAGTGTTAATGCTGTAGTTGGCTGTAGGAACCTCAGCAAGCTTGCCCGGATCCTGCGTTGGCTAAGTCTCATGCAATAGCCAGCTTTATTCAAAGGACCAGCCAACTTATATGCTGAGGGTGTTCTCAGGGTTAGGCAGGGTTGTTAATATTCTGATCCGTCCCTTGAAATCCCACTCTTTGGCCCCACCCTGCGTCCTGATGTAAAAGCCTCATTCCAAGGAAAAACTCTTCCCCTTCCTCTCTCTCTCTTCCACTTTTCCTCCCACAAGGAGCGCACCTCAACCCCTCTCTCTCTTCTTCTCTCCCTCCCTCCCTCTTTCATATCTTTCTCTTCATTTCTCTATTATAAAAAATTCTCCACATGGATGCAGCGTTTGGATTGTGAATTACTGGCTGCCGCCACCGCCGCCAGGCATCATGGCGTGCATCTGCTCAGCCTGCCACTGCATCTCCCTAGGATGTTTCCGTGCATGGGCAGGATACTTGCCCCCCCCCCCCAGGAATAATTCATAAGAAGGGTCACATGAGTTTAGGCTGTTTACAGTCATGAGGACAACCATGCTTGTAAACATTTTTGAATAGCAAAAGCAAGCTGCAGTGTGTAATCTGAAGCAAAGCCATTTCTATATCCCTCTCCTGGGAGGGGCACAGAAGTACATCCCAGAGCAATCCATGTTATAAAGGAACCGAGGTTATAGACTTCGTCTTGTTTTGTGGAGTTTTCTCACAAACTCTCCGAAATCCCCTCACAGCTTCGTTCATGAACTGTGTTGAAACAATACACCAGAAAGAGAAGTTAGAGTGTACTGGAATTTTTTTATGTGGTAAAAGACATAAGGAACCTTTTGTTAGCAAGAAAAAAAAGCATTACTCAGTAATTAATGGCAAGGGAAATGTATGAGATCTATGAAAACTAAAACAGGCTCCTTTTTGATACTACCATTAACTCCAAAATAAATTTCAGGTAGAATAAAGATCCAAATAAATATCTAAGCATAAAAAAGGCACTGTAGGAAAACATGTAGGAATTAAAACAATAAATTGGCCAGAATTATTTTTTCTTATTATGTCATAAAATATAGCAGCATATACAAAATCGATAAATTACACACACACACACACACACACACACACACACACACACACACTCAAAAGGAAAAAAAAAAGGAAAAGGAGGTGTGCTGTGGAATAATGCTTTTGTACACTGGTTTAATGGAACGCTGATTGGCCAGTAGCCAGGCAGGAGGTATGGGCGGGATAGACAAACAAGGAGAATTCTGGGAAGAAGAAGACTGAGTCAGGAGACGCCAGCCCTGCTGTCCAGGGAGCAGCATGTAACAGGTAAAAGCATGGAACATGTGGCAACATATAGATTAATAGAAATGGGCTGAGTTTAAGTGTAAGAGCTTGTCAGTGGTAGGCCTGAACTAATGGCTGAGCAGTTTTAATTAATATAAGCCTCTGTGTGTTTACTTGGGTCTGAGCGGGTTTGGGCCTGGGCGGGACTGAAGAAAACTTCAGCTACAGAGGTGAAGGGCCAGGGACAGAACTTAGTGTCTTAGTTTCAATTTAGAAAAAGAAAAAAATCTTATAGCAAAAAATTATTAGCCATCAATAACAGAAGTACTTGAGCCTGTGATGTTCCTGAGATGTCCTCCAGGAATTTTTCATATTATGTGGTACAAAGTACTTTATTTCTTTATAATGGTGGTATCTTCAGAAACCATGCCTTTAGTTTTAAATTTACAAAAGCTTTTCTGACCAAACTACATATTTTTATTTTGTTCTGCTTTTTGCTCATAACTTGCATTATAAATGTGGGTAAAAGGGGCTGGCAGAAACCATGCTACAGCCTGAATGCCAGGCTGCCTCAAATTTCCTCCACCTGTTACCTCTAACCTTACTCTCCCAAAAAATGTCATAATGACTAGTATTTAATAAAGTGTGCTTTAAATTTGGCTCAGAAATGGTGCTAGTGGGTTTTATTCTTGTCTGGTGGGATTAACAGTGCTTTGCTAGAACGTAACACGCATGGCTTCTGCTCCTTGGTCAAGTCTTCATTACCATCTAAAATCACAAGATTTCATTCTATTGGTACTCCAGTCTTGTCAGTCCCTACTGGAATCATCTGCTAGAATCTGCTTATAGCAGTCAGGATTTTTCAGGCTGCTTCTGAGTCACAGGGTGAAGTTCTCGCAGGAATGAGCCCACTTCTCTGATGCCAGGTTTCTGTTTTAGTTTTTCACTCCTGCGACAAAACACCGGTGAAAACATCCACCAATCAAAGGACAAACACTCTTGAAAGACACTTCTCAGAAACAGTGCAAATGGCCATTAAACACAGAAAGATGATGATCATCATTCTTAGTTAGCAGGAAAATCCAAATGAAAACAACACTGTAATTCCACTACATTCCATTCAGAATGGCAATCAAAAAAAATTATCCCCCTCTGCAATCTAAACAAATGCTAGTAAAGATGTGGGGAAAGAGGAGCCCTAGTACAGTTGGTGAAAATGTACTTTAGTACTGCACACAGAAAACAGAACTGTCCTATAAAAACTAAACAGAATTATTGGATGAGCATGCTACTCCTTGGCATATACCAGAAGGAAATGATGTCACTATGCAAGAGAAGACTTCATTCATATACTAATAGCCATAATATGTGCAAACATCAGGATATGGAATCAATCTAGGTGCACACAAAAGGAAATGGGGAATCATGTCATTTTCAGGAAAACACACAGACATTGATTATCACATTATGTAAAATAAGCCAGATACAGAAATATCAAGCATCATATGCTTTCTTGCATCCATGGAAACAAACAAATGCTTCACTAATATCAGGGTGACTATTAGGAAGATGAAGGCAACCAAGTAGTGGAGGGAAAGAAGAAGGACAAGAGATGGAAGTCAATGTAGATAACATCAAAGTACAATATAAATGTGTATGGATATTTCATAATGTAATTGATGAATGTGAATAATTAATATCTTAACACCTGCAATAAAACACAAATGTTCAATGTACAAATGATGCTTGTTCACAACACTAAAACCTGGAATTTGGTATAGTAGTATGCAAGTGTGAATATATACGTATCATATACAAAATTATAAGTGAATGGTGAAATACTATTTGAAATACAGATGATGTAAACAAATGGGGTCAGGATTTTCAGTACAATTAACATCTGCTGTGAACATTGCCATTATTCTTCCTATAGAAATGTATTTCAAGTAAGAAAGTCATGTAGCAGTGACTCCTGCTGGAGGCCCACAGGTGTGTGACAAGTGCAGCTTTTCTCCGCTCTCAACCGTGATTTCACGAGGAAGACTAGAAATTCCACGTCCAGTAAGAGATGTGTCTTACCATCCTTCTGCAGGTTTGTCAGCCAGGGCTGGCTGCACCTTCTCAGACTGTAATCCTATCCAAGACCCGTCAGGAGCCACCCTGCGATCTCACTTTCCAAAAAAGAGGAAAAGTGAGATGTGTGTGGCAGGAGCTGAGGGAGGGCAGTCTCCTAGCAACCCTTTGAGATGTCCCTCGAGAGGCCATTAAAATTGTACATAGCTCCTGTGAAGACTCTTGAGTGTGCCTCTCTCTAAACGCCTGCACCCAGCTTGGTAGGCACAGGGCACTGTTCTTTCTATTAACTCCCATACTTAAATCTATGTTAAATCACCTCATAGTAAACCCCAACTCTGCTTCATGGACTTCTTCTGAAACCTTTTTCTTTAATCAAGTGCTACGGATATCGCTCTGTATAAAGAAAATGCTGATTGGCCAGTAGCCAGGCAGGAAGTATAGGTGGGACAAGGAGAGAAGAGAATTCTGGGAAGTGGAAGGCTGAGGCAGAGAGACGCTGCCAGCCGCCGCCATGAGAAGATGTAGAGATACTGGTAAGCCACGAGCCATGTGGCAACTTATAGATTAATAGAAATGGGTTAATTTAAGATATATGAACAGCTAGCTAGAAGCCTGTCACGACCATACAGTTTATAAGTAATATAAGTCTCTGTGTGTTTACTCGGTTGGGTCTGAGCAGCTTCGGGACTAGCGGGTGAGAGAGATTTGTCCTGACCGTGGGCCAGGCAGGAAAACTCTAGCTATAATCAAGTTAAAAAAAAAAAAAAATCCCAGCTTCACAGAACAGAGGATCTGGAACAGAACACAGAACTATGCCTCGGGCTCACACCCTACCGCTGCTGAAGAGCCAGCCTGGGCTTTCTAAGACAGCTCTGCCTCCAAACCAAACAAAACCAAACCAAGTTTGAGGATGTACTTTATTCTTAGAGAAGACTAGGCCCATATTATTGACAGTGTATGATAGCTCATTTATGAAAAATGGAAATGTGGCCATGGCTGTGGTCTGAACGCTTGTGTTCTTCTAGAATGTATACTTCGAAACTCAATCACCAGTATGATGCTTCAGGAGGTAGTGCCTTTGGGAGGCATTTAGGTCATGAGGAAGCATGCCTTTGCGAATGGAGTGGTGACTTAGCTGTCTCATCCCTTCCACTGTATCAGAAACAGAGGGAGCCACCCATGAACCAGAAAGACTCAGTAGTTTAAACTAGCAGCAGGTGATTCTGAGCAACAACAAAAACCCTTGTGCCCTGGGAAGATTACCTAAATAATCCAAAAGGCACAAGAGCAGTTAGTCCAATCTGAAAGATGCTTCACGCAAGCACCAGGATTTATAGTCACAGTTTTATGTGAGAACTCCGACACGGAATGTTACAAACAGAACACAACTGTAAAAAGCAACATTTTTTTTTTTCAAATATGACAACTGGAAATGGTGGTTTAATACTTAGAGATGAAGCCTCAGAATATTCCATGCATGAAACTGTCACAATATAGTCATCAGGGTGACAATTTCAGAAGCAGCACAGTGTCTGCGACTCCTGCTGCCTCTGCTGACTCACAGAACTGCTATGAGGAAGGAGGTGCGTGCACTGCACTGAGATGCTAACCCTGGGACCTGCACTGACAAGGCCACTGAGGAAACTCCATGACCTCCAAGGCTGCTGCTAAACTGCTCATGTCCTAAAGGCAGTCACAGCGATAGAGCTTGGGACAGTACTTCTGAAACTCTCCCTCTGTGACAGCGTGGGGTGCTGGAGCAAGGTCTTCACGGAGAGTATCTAGGGGGCTTGGGAGATGGTCAGTCAGTAAGTGCCTGCCACACAAGCATCAACACCAGAGTTAGGATCCCTGGCGCACGCACACATGCACACACACACACACACACACACACACACACACACACACACACAAAGGGCATGGGGGTATGCAGTAACGCCAGCCAGCACTGCCAGCCTGTAGAGGTTTTGGCTGGAGATAAGGGAACCCTGAATCTCACTGGCTGGCCTGTAGGTTCTTACTGAACTGTAGGTTCAGTAAGAGATCCTGTCTCAAAAAATAAAAGTAGAGAGTGATTGAGGACGACTCCAGCATTGACCTCTGGTCTCCACATGCACTTACACACAGATGCACATGAATCTGGATACACATGTGTACACCCACAAAAACAAGTACATACACCACACACATCCACACCACCATATACACAGCACAGAACACACTAAAGACAGGGAAAAGATGGTGGAGCAAGTGAGTCCTTGGCTTCAGCCCTGAACATACAGCAGGTAAGTGTCTAATCCTACCTTAGGGCTGGGTACTGAGACAGGAGTGGCACTCACATCACCTACAGGGCATCTGGGCCCAAAGTAAAAGACAAAGAGTATTATAGTCAGAACTCTAACAGGGAACTGAACCAGAAACCAACCATAGAAGGAAGAGAACGGATAGAGGGTCACTGTTAGAGAGAGACAGGAAGTAAGGAAGAACACTTTCTAGAAAAGGTGAAGTGAAATCTAAACCAAGTCTCAAGGAACGTAGGAATTTACGAGAGAAACAAGCAAGGAAAAGACACCAGAAAGACACAATATGGAAGAGGGCTAGTGGACTGGGTAGACAACAAACTGTGAAAATGTGCTGAGGTAATGGGAGTGTACACTCAGGTAGCCTTGGGCTCAGAACCAGGAGATGTCACTGAAGAACAGAAGGCACTGTACTAAGGACATTAGTGGAGTGCCTGCCAATGGCACACCAGGA
Source organism: Peromyscus melanophrys (assembly GCA_902168415.1). Lineage (NCBI taxonomy): Eukaryota > Metazoa > Chordata > Mammalia > Rodentia > Cricetidae > Peromyscus > Peromyscus melanophrys. Next base: position 17,443 of record CABHPR010137845.1, read on the forward strand.
AAGCTGTAGGAGCACACTCTTGATGGGCATTTTAGCCAATATTTGTCACCAAACTGCTCTAACAACACATTTCCGTTAAAAGCCATCCCAATTCAAGGCTCCACGTGGTCCAGAGAGCAGTTTCAGCCCTTGGCCGCCCTCAACACCTAGGTTCCTGTTAGTTATTATCAGCTCTTGGGACTCATGTGCACGCCGGATCTCACTGTGACACAGAGCAGGCAAACGGACTCAGGAGCAGATGCTGCAGAATTAATCTTCCTGCTTGAAGCGTTGATCTTCCATGACTACAGGCAGGACACTTTGTTTCACTTCTCCAGACACCTTAGTTCAGCTCACTACCTTTCTTTTGTTTCTGACCGGATACATCAATTCCCTTTTCCTACAATTTACCTTTTGTTTCCCCCTGAAACTTTGATCCAGATACTTACTCTCAGAATCTATCTTTTAATTCCCTAGGTCTCACCTTGGTCTAAAGACATTTAGACTAATCTTTTAAACTATTACACAAAGGCTTTAGAATCACTCTCAGTGGGGGGAGGGGCTATTAACAAATTAGTTAATTAATCAATATTTGGTGACAGATCCCAAATACTCCTGCTGTTTTCACCACGGGAACTAACTGGAGAGAGCAGACAACTTTAAACTTATAACATTCCCTCCCCTCCCCTCCCCTCCCCTCCCTTTTTCCTTAGGCTTTTCAAGACAGGGTTTCTCTGTGTAGCCTGGGCTGTCCTGAAACTCGCTCTGTAGACCAGGCTGTTCTTGAACGCAATACACCCACCTGCCTCTGCCTCCTGAGTGCTGTGATTAAAGGCGTGTGCTACCACCACCGGCAACCATTTCTTAATGAAATGGAAGCTACCATTTTGTTTATTTGTTGAATTAATAGATTACATGTTTTTGTTGTTTTTTACTGGGGGTTTGGGAGGGGAGCGGCTGGTAGGGAGCGACCACTTCCTTGCTTCAGAAACTAAAGGGGATACTATGCTGACGAAAACCAGTAAAAATATTTGCAGGCCATGAAGGGACGTATCCAAACACATTACCAAAATGGGGGGAAACAGAAGGGGAATATAGAAGTAGAAAAAAAAAATAACGAAAGAAAAGAAAGAAAGAAATCTGTAAAGTTGCAATCTAGCATCAGGACCAGATGGTATTCATCTGAGCCGTCAGAGATAACTCACAGCACTCTCAGCCAGTCCTTAAGGAGAAGCACTTGGGAGGGGCCTGACTATCTCGGGAATGTGGGTAAGGGTAGCTTGGCCTTGCCAATCCCGCTAGACCAGAAAGGGGAGTTGCAGACCTGTTAGGGACATTTTAATGAGAGTAACGACAAGCATTGCCCTTCCTCCAACTGAACTAGACTCCAATTATCAGCATTTCCAAAGGCTTTTTTAAAATTAATGTACATGTACATCAAGACACACATGCTTCCTTAGGGCTAATCCCAAGGCACATGAGGTCTCGTGTGAAAATTCTAATACTCAGAACAATCTGGAACACTTACTATGGGTCAAAACAAAACAGACAGCAGTGGAGAACTGTGGGGAATTTAATCACGGGGACAGTGTGGGCTGTGAGCTCCCCACAAGTAAGAAAAGCATGGCTTTAAAAAAGTTTCCTTATCTGGAAAGAAAAGAAAAATTAAAAGTACAGATTTCAACATTAGTAAATGAAATGCACACTCACACACAACCTCACTGTGTGGTCTTAGCCCTAGGATTAAACCTCTAACATGGAATTCACACTTGGGTAATGGTCACAAGTCAGGAAGAAAAGGAAAAGCCTCAGCTATGTATGTCTCTGCGGCAGAGAAACAGCTAGAGATTCCATGAGGGGCCGGTGCAGGGGTTCCCAAGGGTCAGTGCATGGG
>CABHPR010137846.1:0-17632 GCA_902168415.1 Peromyscus melanophrys
AACCTAGGCATGTACTAAGTGCTGCTTTGTGTTGAGTTTACCAGACTGCATAAGATTGTAGAAACCTTGATACTGGTATGGGAGCTTTAGTCACTTTGCTAACCACCATTGATGGGAGATGAGTTAAAAACAGCCCCAGTAGGTAGGTCTAAATTATTTAGAAAGGCATGTAAATTTGTTTCAGAAGTTGTTAAGTCAACACTGATTAATCAATATAAGATTAAATTAAAAACAAACCCAAGCAAGAGAACAGCAAACAACAGGTCCTGTTAAGTTCAATCAAAAGAAAAAAATGTCAAGATTTGTGCTGAGTCAGAGTTCTTACGGGAGGAAAATTGTAAGAGCCCAAATTCGTGCTTGTGAACCCCTGGGAGATTTTAAAAGCTTACAGTTCACCAATGGTACAGGTATGAGTTATTCTCCAGAGGATGCTGTGTATACTCCTTCCATGAAAAAAGTATATTGGGGATGACAATTGTACTCAGCTCCTTTTGGTAACCAGATGTAGCTATTGGAGAGATGGGAACCATGCTTAGAATGGTCCATGATCAGGAAACTAGTTCATAAAGCAGTGTAGAACATGACAGTAGTCTTTCTTGGCTTTGGGTTGGCCCAAGCAGTACAAGCCCACATTACAAAGCTTGTCTTCAATGGAGATATGTAGGGTACACCCAGGGAACTGCTTCACCATAAGGAGGTAGCAAGGCTTATGGACAATGACTGCAGATTATACAGTTAAATAAAGTAATACCCCCATCCTTACCTTTGAACCAAACATCCCTCTTTTGACAAAGCAAATGTTACAAATAATGGAATCTTTTTATGGTCTGCTGGACCTTGCTTATGTTTTAGTATCTGTGTCACCACTAAATATTGAGGTAGTGGCCAGTTATTTGGAATGGACATTAGTAGAACTTCAGAGACATTGTCTACCCATAGATTCAGATGGGGGAAAAGCTATTGTTACTTTTTATTTCATTGTATAATTCTAACCTTTGTGTATGATACAGATTTGTGAAATTATCCAGAAGAAGATTAAAAACAACCTTCAATAATTTTAAATGTAAAAGGAACCCAAAATGGATGGGAAAAGCTATAAAGTAGTTGGATAAAAATCCCAGTACTATGGAATATCAATGAATTATTAGCTAGTAAGACCTCTGAAACCAGGCTGGATAGTGGCGGCACATGCCTTTAATCCCAGCACTCAGGAAGCAGAGGTAGGTGGATCTCTGTGAGTTCGAGGCCAGCCTGGGCTAGAGAGTGAGTTCCAGGAAAGGCACAAAGCTACACAGAGAAACTTTCTCTCCGGATTAAAAAAACAAACAAACAAAAAAAACAAAAAAAACAAAACAAAACAAAACAAAAAACCTCTGAAACCAGACAAATCACAAAGGCTATTGTCATTGCTATTGGTTGAACACTGGATGCTAAAAGTATCGATGAAGATGCCATACACTTTGTGTGGTGTGAAGGACAGAGAAATCAAGTTGGTACTGACATGGGAGCCCATTTCTTGCTGATTCACTTTTTTTTTATGGATTTAATAGGTGCTTGGCAGGCTGCTAAGAAAATATTATTCTAGCCAGTTCTTCTCAGTTATGGAACCTGTCTTCTACACTATGAATATTCCAGGAAGCTCACTGGTATATTAGGGACACTAATGTTATGGGTGCAACTCATTGTTTTCTGTTGGATTTAAAACCTACTCCACAGAAGAGGACTGATCATTTGTACTATAAACCACATCAAAACCTATATCAAGGTAAATCATAGGCGTAAGTGGCAAAACTTTGTTAAATAAATGATGTGATTATCAAGTTGCCTTCTAAATATTTATGTTTCACATGTAGATGACTCTTGCTATCAGTCTTAGTTGTGAAGGGAAAGTTCTTTTTGGCATTGGACAGTTGCTATGGGGACCAATAATCAGTTAAACTGTTGAGAATAAATGAGTGTTGCCTTGGCACAGCAGCTTAATTCAGAGCCATAAATGGAAGGGAATAATCAGACATCTGATTTATCTCTTCCAAACTTCCCTCAAAGACAATATAGCAATATTTCTGCCAGTTCTTATTTTCTTAATCCTGTAGGAAGCAAGCAGGTAGAGACAAATTAATTAACATCATATCACAAGTGATGTGGGAAAATTAGAAAAGAAGATAACAACTCAGGGATCGGATCCACATAGCCTACTTCAAGTTCATAAACAATAGATACAATGGAAAGTTGGAAAACTGACAAAACATGTCAACTTCCTTCCAAATTAACTTGTTTCCTTGTGATGAAGGTATATATAGGTCAAGATTTTTTGACTCTTGGAGTATATCAACGTGCCTAAGGCAGAAATTTTGTAGAAACACTTTATGAATACTACACCAATATATTATCAGAATTCTCTAGAAAAACAGAACCAACCAACAGAGCTTTAGATGACTCATATATAGAAATGAGTGCTTGGTCATGTGGAACAGAGAAGTCCTATAATCTAACTCTACACTAAGATCCAGGAAAACTGGCGAAGTAATTCAATGTAGGTTCACAGATAAGAGAATAAGGGGACCTGATGGTATAAATTCTGTCTTAAGGGTAACAGAAGACAGATGAGGCATGTAGCCGCTCAGCAGTAACAAAGGAAGAAGTACATCCCTCTTTTCTCTAACTTTGGTTTGATTGAGACTCTCCCAGGATTAGATGATGACCACTCACACAGGGAAGAACCTTGACAAAGTGGACTCATTCAAATTCTATCCCCATCCTGAAACATCTTCATAGATGTGCTCATAAATAACACTAAATACTGTAAATTAAAATTAAATAAAGTAAAATAAAACTCCCTAGCCAATTAGATAGCTACCTAAAATTAACTGCCAGACTCAGGTTTGCTGATTTAACATTTCTCATAACTAGACTAAGGCATATGTATTTCTTAGGGCCTGGTGACTTTGCCTAGTCTTTAAATAAGATTGGTGGAAGGATAATTGTGTAATCTGTACTCAGTCACTTAGCCTCTGAGTCTGTAACTTACCTTGCTAATTATAAAACATTGTTATCAGCATCCAGTTATTTAAGAACTATGAAGGATTGGGAGATGTAGCTCAGTAGTAGAGTTCTTTTTTCGCATATGCAGGTTTCTGGGTTAAATACTCAGCAATGCAAAAGAAAAAAAGACAAAAAGTAATGGCTACTTTTAAAAACACTGCATATTATAAATTTTTTTAATGGAAAGAAAAGAAAACCAAACTAAACACAATTATTTTGTAGGCAGCATGGCAATACAGTCTAGCACACATTACTATTTGTTTCTTGAATCCCATTAATGAAATGAAAAACTCTACTACAGTTTTATTGGAACAAAAACAATTTCTTTCATTGTCCTAACCTCAGAATGGATGTGACCTCCAAATCAAGAATATAGATGTGCCTTTAGTGATTAGTATGTACATGAACAATTTTTTTATTAGTGCAATTTAATTGTACAAAGAAATGGGCTTCATTCTCTAAATTTCTTATGTGTACTTAATACACTTGGGTAATATTCACCCCTCTGTTACCCTTTCTTATACCCCATCCTCCCTTCCTATTTCTCCTCCCCCATTCCAGCAGAGTTTGATTGTATGTATATATATATTTCGCAATAAATTGTAATATATAGTAAATAATTTGTATATATAATATAGAAATATATAACATAATGAATAAATTATATAAATTGCAATAACTAACTCGATTCCTTTTCCTCCTTTATGTATTTATGATTCTTGCTCTACCACTTAGCATGGCTTGCTCACATGGACAAGGTCAACTGTCCCACGCCTTATCATATGATTTCCTTTGTGATTTTTGCTAATTTTTATAAGCCCAAATTTGAAAACTTTACATGTATATATATATATATATATAAATTATAATTTCATATTTACAAAATGTAATTTAGCGATATGTCTATATCTATATCTAGGCTGCAGTATTATACAAAATATTTGTCTTTGTTTTCTTATCTGACCCTCTAAGCCCAACTAGTAGACAAGGAAGACTATAAGTACCCATTCTACTTCTCACTAATTACTAACACATGCCTTTGGTTCTTCCCTGTGTTACTGTAGATCTTCAGGAAACATCTATTCCCACAACATATAATCTAATTGCAAAGACCTTAGCAGAAATTCTTAAAATATCTTTATATCTGCATACTTATACAGAAAGTTCACAATTCACCAACTCCAGGGGGACATTGTGCAAACTATTTGGTATTCAACTTTTATAAAATATGACACAAAATCCAAATAAACAAAAAAAAAGGAGGAAAGGATTACTAAAACTGATAATCCTATTGCCCATAACATGTAAATTATTGCAGTATGGCAAATTTGCGATCCTCTACATTGACATAGAAGTGACTATTGTATACATATGAATGGCAAAAAATTCTTAGTTGTTGATATAAACATGAACAAGAGAAACTTCCATTAAAGTTGCATGGTGTAAAACTGGGAAGGAGTATATGGCTGGAGAAACAAAAGGGAACAAAAACCTACTTCTACAAAACCGAATTTCAGAAAGTTCTGTTAGATCCTCTGAGGGTCTCAGTGATAAGTCATCAGTATAGTTGTCAACAGTCACAGCCTTCAGCTTGGGGCCTGTGTAAGGCACAGATGTGACATTCAAGAGAATATAAGGTGGACAATTGAGTAGAACAATTAAGCTACTTAATGGGAGACTGGCTCCCAAAATCCTATGCTACCAAAGAGGCTGCTGTGGCTACACAGTCTATGTAGCAAACAAAATTCAAAGGGATTTTCCAGGAAGACAATATGAGACAGAACACTATTGGATGGAAAATAAAGAGACCAAGCTTCTAGTTCTGGCTCTGTTGCAAGCCCTTGTGTGGTTCTTGGCAAGTTTCACAGCTTTCCCCTGCATCACTTTCCTTGTCTGGAAATGGAGGATGCTGATAAGAACAAGAATGACAAGGTTTTTCTGGTGTGCCAACCAGCTTTGCTTTAGCAAACGGGGAGAAAGTAATGGTGCTGGTGTCACTTTTGCCATGTCTATCTAGATGAGTTTTAATTGTACGCCTCTGCCTGTGGAAAACAGTCTGCTAATTGTTTCTAGTGCTGCAGATACTCGAGTAAGCTTCAAAGGTCAGCATTTCTCCAAGCATTCTCTAAGAAGATCTACGTGAGTTGGAAATAATGGAAGGTGTGTCTGCCTTTTCCTGTGCTGGTGGATCTTAGAATGAGAAGAAAGTCAATGATTCATCTCTCTGCCTCCTCTGTGCTTATGACATTTGTTTGCAAACTGTGGTGAGCTGCTGAAGAGTTGTGCTGGGCTCAGAAACCCCTAACCACCTGAGCTCCCTCCCAACAGGAAGGACCAGTAGCAGGCGTTTGTTCTCCCACATTTCCAACTAGAACAGATTGTGTGTCTTCTAAAGGTGATGAGTTGTGGTGGGGCCACTGCTTTGATAGGGCCCTCAGTGACTCTGGTGTCAAATGGTACTCTTGAACACCCCTCTTGGGAGAAGAAAGAGCAGAGGGGTCAATGCCCCGTCATGTCCAGGGTAATATGTCAGCTCATAATTCTTCAGAAGCTCCTGCCAGTAACAGCTGCAGCTTGCAAACTTCTGAACCCTGAGCTTATTCTGCCTTCTATTTTGTCCCTATGTGAACAAACTGTAACTTGATCTACTCACGCTCAGCCTCTGAAGGAGCCCATTTAACAAGAAGGTCCTGGGCCTGCCAGGTACCTGAGAAGAAATGAAACGTATCAACACCCAGTGGCATTTCATCTTAAAGCAGCTCAGGCTGGCCTCTTTGCAGACTCGCTTGCTCTGCCTCTGGCATTGGGTGTGCTGCCTGTCCCCATTAGCTTGTCATTAGTGCCATTAATGAAAATCTTGTTTTACATGCTGAAAAGTGATCCGAAGCAGTCGTGAGGAAATGCTATAAAGGTTGCTCCTGCTGTTAGCAGGAGCCTTTGGCACACCTGCAGACTTGACAGGGCTTTAAAAGGTCTCTCTTCCTGTATGGAAGGGCGTGCACCAAGTGTAAGCAGTACAATAAATGGTACTAATAACTTCATCCTGGGGCCGTGAAAGCCTTCAACAGCATCCATATAAAGCCTGTGCCCTCTGATGAAGAAGTGAAATGCCAAGGTTTTGAATTTGAGAAAACTGGTCATTAAGCCAAGGTGCAAGAATTCTATGCCAGGCCCAAAGATCACGAACAGTTTTCTGTGGCATTTTCAAATTGAAAATTAAGTAAAAGATGTTAATTTAAAATAGCTGTCTGTTTAGTGATAAACTGAAGTGTAAATTAAGGGATCTATCTCATGCTATGCAATATCAAGGAAAGAAGATGCCAACATGAACTTTTACTGTTTTTTTTACTTTAACCAATGAACAATATTTTTATTATGTACAGTATATAAAATGTGTATGTATTCTAGAGCTAACTAATATGCATTGCTTTACATACTGGTAATTTCCTGTGGTAAGAACACCTAGAATCTCCTCTTTTAGAAACTAGGAATAATTTTAAGAACATTAAGAGATATATTGTACACCACATGACACTACTTTTTAAGTGTTCTGTTCTTGAGAATGTCTGAGAGGAGCCACAGGCTAGGCTATTTGGCTTCCCAGATGTTTTGTGGCTTGAAGCCACAGATGAGACTCATAAGCAAGCCTGTCTTAGAGTATTGTCATGATGATTAATCTATCACACCCCTAGAACCATTTGTATATGAAGTGTTATGTTCCATAATGATATTAAATAATTTCTAGTGGCATCTTTGCTGTTTCTAGAGAAATAGCAATGGGTTTGTCATGGTAAATATGCATAAGTCTAGGGCAAATTTACTAAGATTTGCTAGATATATTGCATATAGTATATATATAGGATACATGACAGACACATAGATAGGAATATAGATAGGAAGGTAGGTAGATGGATGGATGGATGGATGGATGGATGGATGGATGGATAGATAGATAGATAGATAGATAGATAGATAGATAGATAGATAGATGGCTTACTTCTATAACTAGATTACTGTGAGTCAGATTCTGCACCTTACTCATTGGTAGTTATGAGCATAACAAACTGATCTCAACCTTTAGTTTTTTTTTTTCTGTAAAATGGAACAATGATAGCATCAAATAAAATTGAAGTGTTTTATTGATTTGTCAAATGGCTTTCAATAAGAAACAGTCAAGCATACTTTATTATATATTCAATAATAAGTTATACAGATATATATGTAAGTTGATAGATGGATGAATAAATAGATATTAAAATATATTTAACCGTACTTTTTCTATTAAATATTGAAAGATTATTGAAAATTTAAATCTAAAAGTTACACAAATTCATGGCAGTAGATCTATAAAAGTATCCCTTAAAGAATGAAAATCATATAAATCATGGTGGAATGAAATATCATGAAGTGATATTTCAACTTCTTATTTAAGGACCCTCCACAGTGTCTACATATTCATTCATGCTCTGCCTGGATTTTATTACTAAAATGAAACACATTATATTTCAAGTCGTCCAATTCTAGTTTTTCAGTAAGCCTCACTTGAAAACAGGTTAATTCATACTCTCCAAAACAGCCCACCTCCTAGTGTCTCCCTTCTGTATCAGTGACATCCTGCTGCAGTCCCCAGTCCATTATCCGATTCATTCCCTTGGGCCCTCCTTCACCTTGTGCTTACCCATTCCGAAGGCATAGCAATCCCTGTGCAGTAGCTGATGCTGGAAGTTTTCCAAAGAGCAATGACGTGTTCCTCCAGCTCCTTCTGCATGTGATTGGGAGCCTCTCCTCTGCCCCGAATATTGGGGACTGATGAGAGCCTAGCTAGGGATTGATTCCATTTCACCTGAGGGGCAGTGCTCAGCTCTTCAGATGCCTTTTTTTTTTTTTTTTTTTTTTTTGGTTTTTCGAGACAGGGTTTCTCTGTGTAGTTTTGCGCCTTTCCTGGAACTCACTTGGTAGACCAGGCTGGCCTCGAACTCACAGAGATCCGCCTGGCTCTGCCTCCCAAGTGCTGGGATTAAAAGCGTGCGCCACCACCGCCCGGCCTAGATGCCTTTTTAAGGGCATCAATACACGATTAGACGTAAGAGGAAGATACTAGGAATACCAGCCAGTACTCCTAGGAGGAGCAGCTTCACAGCCCACAGAGCCCAGCACAGGGTTATTAACAGGGCTTACTTTAAACACTCATTCATATCTGAAGTGTGGATGGGACAGCATTCAACCAAATTCAGAGCTGTTCCAAGTGTAAGATTTCCTGTCGATGTGGGCTATGAATTAAAATGTTGATTTAAATTAATTTTACAAACTGAGATTAATATTTTTTACCCAATTTTCTGATGACTAGCTATAAATTTATCACTTTAGAAGTGAGAAGTACCACTTGTGGAACCACTTATGTGAATGCAACTTTTTTTTTCTCCAGAATCATCTTTCCTATCGTTTAAGAAAAATTGGGCAACTTAATGAAATATAATCAACTTTCAAGTGATTAAAATGCTTCATGATATATGCTCAACATGCATTTAATATGTGGAATGAAATCAAAATGTAGTATTCTATTTTTAGTGACTGAAATTATTTAAAAATGCTCATCTCAGCTTAAAAGACAATGAGTACAAGGAAAAGGGAAGCCTTGGTATGTTTGGGTGACAGCCTCATGAAAGAATCAGCTTCCTGCTATAGATGGCTCTGAATTTTATTGCAAAATCATTAAGAAAACCTTAAGATGAAAGCATATCAAACATACAGCCTGGAAGTCTCAAAGCAAAGAATGACAATTTCATAGGGTAAAATAAGCCACACTTATTTTGGATGATGGATTCTGGGCAGAGACTGTCCTTGCTCTCAATCCTGTACTGAGTGGTGAGCCCCTCAGACTTCAGTCACTAGTTCTGAAGCAGTGGCCACACAGCAAGTCCTGGTTAAAAGCAGAGTGTCAGTAAAAAATAACAAAAGGATATGAACATGGGAAACGAGGAGGAGCATGACAGAGGTGAGGAAGAGATCAGAGAGCCTGGGGATGAGAGTAAACAGAATGTACTAAATGTATGAAACTGTTGAAGAACAAACTTAGCAATAACAAATAAGGAAATAAGGAATCCTTATTTAAGACTCTAAGTGAAAATACTCGAAGGTGGAAGAAACATCTGCTAAAAGAGATCGCATCACTGTACATTAGTCAACACACTGGCTGTAGACTCAGATTCTGGAGCAAAGTCCAGACCAGGTTATGTAACTCCATGCTTCGATTTTCACATCTGCAAAATAAGGATGGGACTTTTTTCTTTATGAGAATCAGGCGGATTAGCATAGATCAAGTAGCTAGAAGAGTGCTTAACTACTGTGAGCAACAAAACTTTAGGTGTTGTATTTGGTAGTACAGACAAAAGGTGCAGAATTAATTTTTTATCTTATTTGGGGATTTTTATTAAAATATATTAATTTCAACATTTCTTGTTTTGGAAAGTTGTCAATGATATATGCCTAAGACAATATATTGTGATGATATTGCATTCATGCCAGGAATGCAAAGTAGGTTTAAAATTCAAAACTCAACAAGGAAAATTTAGAATATAATAAAGGACATTTATACCAACTAATGAAGAAATATATTTTAGAGAAAATTATATGCTTATTTACAATTAAAAAGAAAATCTGATGTAGATATCTATAAAACAATGAACAATGTACTTGATAAAAATTGTTGGCTGTTTCCTTAATACCTGGAATAAGACAAATATTCATTCCCAGGCTAAATATCCTACTTAATATAACAAGACAAGGGAAATAAGTATGTAAAAGCAGCTTGTACAGTATTCTCTGGTAGATAGTTCTACATCACAGCTTCTGCATTTATAGCTCAGCGAACATTGTGGATAAGGGGGTAGAAAGTTTCTAAAAGCCAGAATACTAGGAATCTGCTATGCAACAGTCTCTCCTAGAGACTGCTGCATAAACCAGACCAGAACATTAACAATATCAATGGACTTGTTAACATGGAAGGGAGGAAATGTTTCAGGATCTCACCCCTAGACAAAGAACTAAGACAACCATTAACTGCTAGGAATAGGAGAATTAGCCTCTCCCAGGGATGGATAAGTTCCCTTCTTGGTTGTCCAACACAGAATGATCAGCCTTGAAATCATTTACAAACCAATAACAAAAAATGGACTAGATTGTATTTACACGTCTTTGTACATAAACACACACACGTGTGTGTCAAAAATATAATCAAAGAAAAAGGTTATCCATTTGAGAGTTGGGGGCACAGAAGGGGATCAAGGGAGGGTAACTGGGAAGAGCTGGAAAGAGAAAAGTGAGTGAAAGGTTAGAATGATGTGATTCTACTTCCATTAAAAGATTTCTGTAAATCATAAATTATCTATCTTCTTACCCACATAATGACAGTTGCATAAATTGTAATACAGAAATCCCCCTTTTCTGTGTTTCACTTTTTGATACTTCAGATACTTGCTTATAGGCATGGTTTGAAAATTCCAAAGAGAAATTCCACAAATAAACAGTTTGCATACTTTATACAAATTTATTAGCACATCATATCTTCTTTAGAACGTTTTTATCTATAGGTTAGTTTGTGTCTTCAAACAATCTATAATATTCTATTGTGTAAGCATACAGCAACCTACACCTTATCTGCTGGGAATAGATTTTAAGATCCCCAGGAGATGTCTGAAACCCTATAATTTAATATTTCTTCATTTTGCTAAGTATTTATCAAGAACTGTGCTGTGTGCTTGAGTTTGAATTTCAACAACAAAGCAAACACAACTTCCCTTTTCCTTCCTGACAACTTAATAGAAACAGAATGTTTTTTTTCCCACAGATTTTAGCAGCCTCAGCTAATAATTTTTTTTTCTTTTCTTACATAGCCTAGACCTATGTTTCAGGTAAAGGAAGTACCCTATAGATTCTATGCAACACACCTGATGCAGGTGTGCTGATGTTAGCAATGACTTGTGAACATTCAACAAGCTGCACACTTACCATTTGTTTATTTTTCTGTCTGCATGTTTATTCTGAGAGATAACAGAGGTTGAGTGTAATCTAAACACTTGGGAGGCTAAGGCAGCCTGGCTGTGTTACATAGTTAATCCAGGCCAGCCTGAGTGACATATGCAGACCCTATCAAAAAATAGCAACAACATCACCAACACCACCCCACCAACACACACACACACACACACACACACACACACACACACACACACACAGTGTTAAAAAAAAGCCATTTGAACAAACATAAACACTTCAGGATGTAAGTACAAGTAGCAAATTTCCAAATAAAACCCCAATAGCACAGGAAATATCCCTGAATTTTGACAAATTGCCAATAAATATTTCTTTTTTAAAAGATTCTTATTCTTCTCTCATACAATACATCCCCACTACAGTTTCCCTTCCCTCAACTTCTAGCTTGCTCCACTCCAATCTCCCCTCTTCCCCAGATACACACCCCCTCACCTGATCTCCCCACAGAAAATAGCAGGCATCCTAGAGATGTTGACTGAACACAGCACAAGATACAACCCCTCTCCCAATGTCAAGAATTCCCCTCCTCCAAACATCAAACCAACAACCATAACATGTATAAAAAGGACCTGGCACAGATCAATGTAGGCTGTTTCCGTGAGTGCCCATGAGCCTGGGTTAGTTGATTCTTGGCTCTGTTGCACAATAGAGAGCATATTGAATTTCCAATAAATATTTCAAAGAATTATTTTATTTTTGTGTATGGGTGTTTTGCCTGCACATATGTATGTGCATCGTTTGTGTGCCTGGTATCTTAAGAACCAGGAGAAGGTATTCAATTCCCTGGAACTGGAGTTTCACTTAGCTGTGAACCAATATATGGGTGCTGAGAACCAACTCAAACCTAATATAAATATCTGAGAGTTCATACTAATATAAAACAATTGACTAAATAAGTAAAATGAGAAGAAGAGACATATTTGTGCAGAACATTTCAATATATTTACATAAATGTTCTGCCTTTAGGGAGAAGCATAGCTGCCAGTCCTTAAGTGTCAGTGGTGAATGATGAGTAGGGAGTTTCTTCCCCGGAGTACTAGAATTGAGAAGGAGAAATAAACAGCCTATTTCTGGTGGAGCACTACCTTAGGCGGGTCAGCAGAGTTAGCTTCAGTGGTGACAGGAGATGCTGAAAGTACATGTTTGTGATATGATGTAATGAGAGAATGACATTTTATCTCTGTTCCTTCTCCCAGTCCCATGATCTCAATCTCATAATGGCAACAGCTCACACATACTCTACCCCAGAATTACGTCTCTGAATTTGCAAGGTGAGCAAAGATTAGGAAGGTCTGAAAAACTCTCACAATCAAAAAGACACAGGGAAGCCATAGTGGACACATGAATGGAAACATCCTACTTGGGATCCTAAGACAGAAGTAAAACATGAGTTAAGGTGATGAAGAGCTGACTGAAGCAGGAACTTCAACTAATAGTACTGTATCATTTTTGTTTCATTAGCTGGAATAAATGTACACTCAGGTAAGATATGAACAGTTGGAGAATCTGGGCATGGTGTGCATAAGAACTGTGTTGACTTTGTAACTTTTGTGTAAATTAAAAAATATTATAAAATAGAAACTTTATTTTTAAAAATCATATTGGTGAAAATAAAGAAAACATTGGTAAATATGCATTACATGTAGAATACACATTATTATCTTGTAGTAGATACTTCTGACTTACGTGGTCTCACTCGTGTGTCTACCAAACTGATGAAAGATGGTAACAGGGGAAATGATATACATTGGTATTCTCAGGAAATGTTTTTAGCTTTATCTCTTTCTGTTCTGTAAAGCTATTTTAAAATAGAATTTATTTTAAAATAAAGTCAGGGATAAGCATATATTAAAAAAATACACTAGTCTCAGTTGATGTATCAGTTGGCACTGCATACCACACAATCACTGTTCTCTGCATTTTGATCAGCTGTGGGATCCTGAAATGATCTCTATCTGTTTGAAGGAAATGTTTCCTTCGTAAGGGTTGAGTCTTATATTTATCTGTGGGTATAAGGATAAATATTTAAAATACAGTTAGAAATTATGCTGTTTTAGTAAAGTGGTAGTAATAGGCTTTCATCCAAAATTCATGACCTTACCTGTTCCTAATAGTTGGCTAGGCATGATTTCCCTCTTGTTGCGCATGTCCTAAGTACAATTAAAGAGTTGTTGGCTACCACAAAGGTATGAGTGCCATTATTTCACCCTTAGGGATACTGTGCCATGCTAATTGTTGTTTTAGTTCAGAGAAATCATAGTTGAATAGGATTATGGGTAGGTTCTCTTCCTTGGAAGCTGGCATGGTGCCTTCCAGTACCGTGAAAGCTAGCCCACAGTGAGGAGGCATTCAGGCCAGAACCATATTTAATCCTCTGGGCCCTGTGTTCAAAGTACATAGTGCCTTCTGAAATAGGGACTTGCCTTCAACCTCTGGGAAGAAACTAAAGGAAACAACAATAGTGTCTTTTGGACAACCCTGACCAACAACTCAAAAAGGGGCTTCGCATGTCTGATGGGATTTTTATTAGATAATCTATGGCTTTTGTGGAAATCAGTCCAGATGGGAAATTTTCATTTAAATGATAAATGTACATGTATAGATAAACTTACATGTAGTATATGTAATGTTTCATGTGTAGATAATAGTCTGATTTTTATGTGTTTCTCAGACATCCTTATGGATATTTCACATTCCTCCCTCCTTCTGTATTAATCTCCTTTCCTTTCCACAATTAAAACTCCCTTTCCTATTTCCCTCTTCAAATGACTTGTACACTGCTATTCCCCTCTCAATTGCCCCTCTGTAATTTCTTTTTACTTTCCTGGTTTCTGCAATTAGTCCAGGCTATATACTCACAGCAGAAGATTTGGGGTTGGGAATCACAAATAAGAGAGACCATGCAATGTTTGTCTATCTGGGCCTGGATTATCTCACTCAATATGATTTCCTAGTTCTATCCATTTACCTACAAATTTCATGATTTCATTTTTCTTTCTAGATGAATAATGTTTCATAGTGAATACACACCACATTTTAATTACCCATTTGCCAGTTGAAGAACATGTAGGTTGTTTCCATTTCCTAGCTATTATGAATGGAGCAGCAATGACCATGGCCAAGCAAGTATCTGTGGAGTAGGATGTCAAGTCCTTTGGACATGTGCCAGCAAGTGGTATAGCTGGGTCATATGGTAGGTTTATTTTTAGCTTTTTAGGGTTCTCCAAACTGGTTTCCAGAGTGGCTAGACCAGTTTGCAGTAATATATAAACAGTCATGAAGTTTCCCCTTTCCTCACATCCCTTTCAGTACTTATTGGTGGTTGTTTTGTTGATCTTTGCCATTCTGACTGAGAAAAGGTGAAATCTCAAAGTTATTTAGATTTTCATAACTGCTAGCTTTTAGAAGATATCTCTTAGCCATTTTTATTTCTCCTTTTGATTACTCCCTGTTCAGATCTGTAGTCCCAGCCGCGCCCCCCCCCACACTTTTTTAAAAATGTGTTGGGGATTTTTTTTCTTTTTGATTATTTGCTTTTTGAGTTCTTTATATATTCTATGGTTCATTTGAAAAAAATCTGTATCTTACTACAACCATCTCAACAAAACACCTAGGTTATAACACTGGTTTGGAAAGGATTTGTACAGGGTAAGTTTTCAGTCTGGATGTCTATCTAGATGGTAGTCATATGTATAATGAAATAATATTTACTTTGGGTTCACATGGGTACCTTAAGTAGGTGCTACAACTAATACAGCACTGTAGAGGTGAGCGATGACACCTAGTTGTATCAACTTCACATTCTAGCCTTTAAGGAAGTATAGTCACTGAAAAACTTAACTTCAAAGTGCATTTGGCATAGAATTAAAATTTATTTTTTGTAGGAAGTCTCTTATTTTGGGTGTGTTTCTTGTTTTTCTCATGACATCACCAGCCATGTGGGTTTGGGGAGGAAGATCACAGAAGTAGTGTTCTTTCTACTATGACATCAAGAGTACATAGTATCAATATGACATCATTGATATTAATCTCTACGACCTGCCTGAGGTAGTGCCTGTCAAATGTCTACACTGTCAATTTACTCCCATAGTTAAGGAGTGAGGCACTGTATTCCAACCCCTTATGGGTGGAGTACCCACATAAATTATTTGAATTTACTCAGCATAAAAGATTTCTCAGTTCTCATCTATTTTTGTGCACTCAATCATCTATTTATATCACCATGGAGCCACAAATATTTATTTTGTAAATTTTTGATTACAATTCAATAGATTATTTATCATGTTGCTTGGATTACTCAAGTTTTGGTTATCAGGTGCTATTTTAATTGACTCATGACTATATCCCATCTATGGTGGGCTATTGAAAATAACTTATTGGGTTTTAGTACTTAAAACTAGTTCTTATTTCCTGTCCTTTTTTTTAAAATTAAGGTTATAATTTAATTACATCATTTCTTCCTTCCCTTTCTTCCTTCTAAGTATTCCCATACATCCTCCTTGATATTTTTCTGTTTTTCAAATTCATGGCCTTTTTACATTTATTATTACATGCACATATGTGTATGTATGTGCACAAATATTCTTAAATATAACCTGCTCAGTTGTATAATGTCATTGTATGTGTGTTTTCAGGGCTGACCATTTGGTATTAAGAAACCTATTAGTGTGCTCTTTTGTATGGAAGACTATTTATTTCTCTAACTCTCATCATCCCTTAGTTGTTTGTAGTTCTTCATATAGGGTTGAGGCCTCATGGCCTTTCTTCCCATCCACTTTGGCATGTCCACTATCGTTGTCCTTATTCAGCTCCTATTTAGGCAGTCAAATTGGTGAAGCTTCATGGGTGTTACTTCTGACATTACTAGGGACACAGTTTCACAGCAAATGCTCTGATGCTCCGGCTCTTACAATCTTTCTCTCATCTCTTCTGCAAGGGTCCCTCAGGTTTATGTGTGGGGCTGTTTTGTGGATGTATCCATTGGGACCAGTTCCATTTCTTTAACTTTATATTAATTTGTTTGACCTTGTTTCAGTTTAGTTATGTCTGGGCTGAGAATGTAGCCTAGTGGCAATTCCCTTGCCTGCAGTTAGTCTCCAGTACTCCAGTTAGGAGTCAAGAACTGTATGCTAGGTCTGCTCATTGCCCATGACCTATGGATCCTGAAATTAGATGGTTTTGTACTAATCTGCGTGTGTGTGTGTGTGTGTGTGTGTGTGTAACCTCTATTAATATTTTCTATTTAGTGATATATATTTTTAAATGTTGGTGTTCATTTATTATTATATGTAAATGAGTATTTTCTCTGTGTGTACATATGTGTACCATGTGAAAGACTGGTGCCCTTGGAGTCGAGAATCTGACATTGAATCTCCTGGATCTAGAGTTACAGATAATTGTGAGCCACCATATGGATGCTGGGAACAAATCCAGGTCCTCTGCAAGAGCAACTATTGCTCTTCACCCTTGAGCCATCCCTCCAGTCCATGGTCTATATTTCCATTTAATTTAAATATTAGTACTGAGGTCTCCAACTCTAATCCATTATCCAATTGTGCTATTTAATTTTATATTGTTATGTCTAAATGAATACAGACACAACTTAAGGGAGGAAGGATTTGTCTTAGGTCATAATTTCAGAGTATATAAACCCACCAAGACAGAGAAGGAATGGCAAGGAGAGTTGATTGGTCTATATCAATAGCAGTCTAAGGTGGCAAGTCACAACTTGGTGACAGACTGGAAGTAAGACCAGATTATAATTATCACCCACACTTAGTAGCCAATCTCCTTCACCCATGCTTGTTGACACAAAGGTTCCACAACCTCCCAAAATAGTGAACCAGCAGGTAACCAAGAATTCCAACACAGGACCCAGTGAGGGACATTCACACTCAAACCATAAGGCTTTTGTTATGTACACTTTTTCTCTATGACTAAAGCAATGACAAGCTTGGCTCTCATCATTTGCCATATGTTTATCTAATTGTTCAACAGCCACGGGCATGCACAGCTTTTCAGAATTACTAGCCCAGATTCCATTGTAAATCATTGTACCAAGAAGAATCTAATGTTTATGCCCAGGCTCTTTTGAATCTAATTTTCTTACCTTCCATTATTTCCAAAGTGACACAGGTCAGCATTTCCATCATAAAGCATTATTACTTTTAGTCATTGAGCTTGAAAGTGGTTATTTATGTCATGATAGCAAATTCAGGAGAAGGATAAAGTATTTTCTAATCAATTAAACAAAATGGTTTGATAAAATAAAAGTAGTTAATATAAGTCCAAGATTCCATAGGATCATGGAATGTCTCTTACTTTTTATAGAAGAACCCTTCAATCTATATTAATTTTTCTTCAATATATTATTTAGCCCACTAGGATTCCTTTAAGTCAAGAGAAGAACATGACATTAAAAAAATGACTTTTAACTGTATGTGAGGGAGAGAAAGAGGGAGAGAGAGAAAGAGAGAGAGAGAGAGAGAGAGAGAGAGAGAGAGAGAGAGAGAGAGAGAGAGAGAGAGAGAGAGAGAGA
>CABHPR010137846.1:17642-43588 GCA_902168415.1 Peromyscus melanophrys
AGAGAGAGAGAGA
The DNA here is from genome assembly GCA_902168415.1 of Peromyscus melanophrys. Lineage (NCBI taxonomy): Eukaryota > Metazoa > Chordata > Mammalia > Rodentia > Cricetidae > Peromyscus > Peromyscus melanophrys. Next base: position 17,656 of record CABHPR010137846.1, read on the forward strand.
GAGAGAGAGAGAGAGAGAGAGAGAGAGAGAGAGAATAGTAGAAAAGGAAAATAGAGTCTCACTATGCAGTAGAGTCCCACTATGCAGCTATGGGTGTACTGGAACTCTCTATGTAGACCAGGCTATCTTCAAATAGAGAGATACACCTACCACTATATCCCAAGTGCTGAGATTAAATGATGATAGCATTACGCCTGACTTAAGTGTATATCTTTGGTAAATTAAAATAATTAAAACACAATATGAAGATGTGCAGATATAATTATTTCATAAATAATCAAATATGTTGAAATAAAAGATATTAAAAGAAAAATAAATTTAAAAAATATTTTCAACATATCTGGGACATTTAAATTTCAAGGTTGTCAGGGATATACATAATTTAATTACTATACCTCAGACAAATATCTAAAAAAAAGGAACTCAGTTTGCAGTTGAAAACAAATTCCATAGCTCCAATGTCATCCCTGTTTAAGGAGAAAGTAATTCGGTAACTAAATACCCTGTATGTCCTACTTTACCTAAATTTTCTTCACCTTAAGGTTGGAGCTCTTACTATATTTATCCACAAGATCAACAATTATTCAATCATGGTGACCTATAGACTTTAAAATGATCTTTTGCTCCCACAATATGCTCTTAGCCTTGAAAATTTAATCAATAAATCTAATGCAATTTGAATTAAATATCAAATTATTTCCAGCTATTATTGTGTTGTCTCTAATTGATTAAAAAGATGGAATAAACAGGGAGCCACTTAGTCACCCAGGAAGTCTAGGTTAACTAAAAAGCCAATATTCTCTCTATTTTATATATTAGTAATATCAAAATATGCTTGATAATATATTCTCTAAAAAAGAGTTTAGCATATTTTATTTGAAAGTTAACACTGAACAATTTGACCTAGCTTAAAAGAAAAAAACATACCAGAATCTATAGGTTCACTTATGTTTTTAAAAAGTAGAAACTCTAGAAAAAAATGGACAATAAGCATGATTAAGAATTTGGTAGGTGTGCTGACAAGTTTTATGCCAACTTGACATAAGGTATAGTCATCAGACAGGAAGGACCCTCAATTGAGAAAATGCCTACATAAGACCGGGCTGTACACAAGCCTGTAGCACATCTTCTTAATTAGTGACTGATGGGGGAGGGCCCTGCCCATTGTGGGAAAGTGATCCTGGGTTCTATAAGAAAGCAGGCTGAGCAAGCTAAGATGAGCAAGTCACTAAGCAGCACCCCTCTGGCTCTGGCTTCCAGGTTCCTGTCCTGTTTCAGTTCCTGTCCTGACTTCCTTCAATGATGAACAGTGATATGGAAGCATAAGCCAAATAAACCATTTTCCCCCCAAGTTGGTTTGGTCATGCTGTTTCATCATAGATATAGTAACCCTAACTAGGCCAGTGGGTGAATTTAATCACCAGCCTGGTGTGGTGGCTAATGTCTGCAATTTCAGCACTCAGAGGTTAAAGAAATACTGCTGTAAGTTAAACACCAAAAAAAGCACAATTTAAAAACAAGTAGGAGAATAAAAGAAAATGATGGAAATCAAAAAAAGAGTTTAAGAGATGAGGAAGATACATGCATAAAACCTAAATTGTGTTCAGTTGGGGCTTTAGAACGAAAGGATGAATGATGTTTAGAAAATAGTTGAAATGGCAGCAGTTGAAACTAAAACACCACATAGCCAAGGATTTTTAGATGTTCCAAGATACATAAGAATAATCTCATAGGTGTCTCATGAAACAATGTAAACTGACAACAATGCAATATTAGCATTGACAGTGAGGAGAGGTGATCTTAAAAGGAAAAGTAGGCTTTTGACTGATCTTCAAGACCACAATATTGCTGCTCAGAGCTGTGGAACTTTTGTCTTTGTATTCTAGCATGGCATTGTAAGTCTATTTCAGCTGCAGGCACTGAACTGGGGCTAAATGAGGGATCATAAGCACTCCCAAGGACAAGAAAGTAATTCTTTGTTCAGGAAAAAAGGCATGAAGGACATGGATTGCTAGAATCCTTTCCAAGCCTTTGTTCACACTCATGTGTTTACTGCATTAAAGGTTAACTAATCAATTTTTCTTCAGTCTTTTTTAACCTGAATTTATTTTTAATTGGCGTGAGCGTGTGTGTGTGTGCGCGTGTGCGCGCACGTGTGTGTGCATGTGCGTGTGCGCGCGCGTGTGTGTGCATGTGCGTGTGCGCGCGCGTGTGTGTGCATGTGCGTGTGCATGCGTGCGTGCGTGCGTGCGTGCGTGCGTGCGTGTGTGTGTGTGTGTGTGTGTGTGTGTGTTCATGTGTGTATAAACATATTTGTTGGGTGAGTTCTGTTCTAATACTCTTTCCCGATCCATTGTATCCAAACTATTGATAATTTTTAACTATGCCTTTTTCCCCACAGTTCTGAGCAGCAATAATCAAACTGGCGAACACAAATCCTATCAGTCTGCTTTGCTAGTAGTTTGCTCTCCATACTTGCTTTTATCATCAACTGAATTGTTAAAAAATTTTACTTATGACACACAAATCAGAAAACTAACTTGACTGAGAATGGCTTTTGTTGTGTCCTTTTCATTTTATTAGCAGGACCTTGTTTTATGTGTACAATAAGGATGTGTGTTAATTCGTCCTTAGACTTTCTAAAATTTCAGAAATCACCTCACACTTTTAAAAAAACATTAATTATGTGTATGTATATGTTGGGGAGTTGAGGTTAGGTGTGATTGAGTGTGGATGGTCAGGGCTGGCAGGTAAGACGACTCAGTGAGTAAAGGGGCCTGTCACCATCCCTGACCACTTGACTTCTATTTGAAGAATCCACATGCTGAGAAGAAAAAAACAATGGCCAGGCAGAGGTGGCACACGCCTTTAATCCCAGCACTGGGGAGGCAGAGTCAGGTAGATCTCTGTGAGTTTGAGGCCAGCCTGAACTACAGAGTGAGTTCCAGGAAAGGCGCAAAGCTACACAGAGAAACCCTGTCTTGGGAAAAAAAAAGAAAGAAACAATGTACTTCTGCTGGCTATTCTCTGATCTCCATGGCATTCATGCACCCACATGCAAAAACATATATTAAATACATAAATAAATAAATAAATAAATAAATAAATAAATAAATAAATAAATAAATGTAATAAATAACAGCAGATGGTCAGTCCACATCCAGACACTACCAGGAAAGAACTACATTTTAATTTTAATTTTAGTTCAGAGAATCAATTATTTTCTAGAGGCAGACTTTATCAAGTATTCAATTATGACTAAATTACTAGAAATTATTGCTGCATTACATTTATTTAAGGGAAATTATGAGTACTTTTACCTGAAAGTAGAGAATTCCCTCACAATCAAGCAGGTATAAAGGGAGGACATAGGGATCTATCACCATTGTACTATGACTCCAGCATGTTCAACACATTGACCAATGAAGAGGATTTTCTGAATTCACACATGGAGCCCCATGTGGAGTGGGGTGGGGGAGTTCTAGATGATATTTTACCTTGTGATGTTTGACCAGATCCTCAGAGGTGCCCAAGTAAACAAATTTAGAGTTACTGTTCTAGGTCCAGTTGTAAATTCATGATTCTCATACTTTATTAATTATATCTGAGTCAATAGCTTTCTTATGAAAAATTCTAAGCCACAACCAATAGACTGGTTCATAAGACTTAGAACAAACATTTTTAATTTATTCCCTGATCCACTATGAGGTTGGCTGCCTAGAGCATTTCTCAGGAAAATATTGTTTTAGAGTAATGCCTCAGTCTTTGATGGGCATGTGAACCACACAGAGATCTGACTGAGGGGTCTGGAATGTCTGAGCCTCTGTGTTTCCTACAAGTTCCCATGCAATCCTGGGTGCTTCTAGTTCAAATTCCACACTTTGAGCAAGGATACTTAAGACCTGTTCTCTACAGTTGCCTGCTTTGTTTATCTTATGAAATCCAGATATTAGCCATTCCAAACATAGTTGTCAAGGTTCTAGCCTCATCTTTTTTACTTTGTCTTCACATGAGAGATCTGGGAAGCATAAAGTATCCCTGAATCCTAATCAGAATCTGCCACCTCCCAAAGCCGTCAGAACATGTTTAGTTGCTGTCTCGGAGCATGAAGAAGAAAACTGATTTTCTTTTTTTCTGGTCATTAGGTTTCAACTGGGAAAAAGATGTAAAATGCAAAACCTCCTATTTCTAAATACCTCCTCTGGTGGCTCGGTGAACAAATAGATCTTAGCTAAAACTTCCCACCATAAGTCAGTGTTTTATATCAATCTTGACTGCTGGCCAGAACCACACAGTGTTGACAATTTATCAATGCAGTCTCTATCCACTAAATAGTCTGAGCTTATTGGCCTGGGTGATGGGACTCCAGGTGCTGAGATCTTGGAAGCTCCCATGGGAAAAGAGTATTGGAATTAGAGAATCAGTTCGCTAGAAAGTATACCCTGAAGTAGTTCTGGAAAAAGAAATTTCACCTCATTATTTAGTAATTGTTGCTAAAACTCTGCACTTGTAATCATTTGAGGTCAATTTATTACTTCCAAAAGCTATCTGTCAAGATTATATGGTCCAGAATAATATTAAATAGACATAAATTGCATCCATTTAAATGTTGGCAAGATTTAATCAAATAAGTCAACAGCTATTTGCAGAAATATTGATGGAATTTGTGTTATTATAATAACTACTGGTATGAATTCTATTACATAATCTTTCACTTATTATATATTATCTGCTCTAGTGTTGGTCTAGAAAGAATATCATACTGAAGTTACTCTAGTCCAGAAGACATGGATGAGTTCTCATAATCACTTGACTAATGAAAACTAATAATGGTGAAAGTACTTATAATACCACAGGACCGTGAATATATTAGTATCTTCTTCATTTGCCCAGGCCTCTTCCAGCACCCCAACTTAATGCCAAGGCTCTTGTCTTAGTTACAATCCAGGAGTTTAGGCTAACCTCTGAAAGCACCATTTCTTCTTTATTATCTTCCATATCCAAATCTTCACCAAGCCAATTTTCTATCACATCTGCAGAATGCAAATTTTATGTTAATCCCATAACCTAAGTGTAATATGTAATCATTTTTCCTCTGCTCAATCTTCTAAATAAGTCTACTTGAATAAAATCTATCTTGCCTCTTTCTTACCTATGTTAGGAGCATTCTTATGGAACCCCAAGTCTCTTAAGAAAAAGACAAATATCTTAATATCTCCAAAATATCTTCAGGCCCAGCAGTGTCTCTGATCTTTCCTCCTCTTTTTTGTTTCAGCCACAAAGACTTCTCCTCAGGCCATAGAATTATCTCCTCTCTTCTCTAACAATAATTTGCACGAAACATCATTCTTTTAGTATCTACTCTTCCTCCAAATTCCAATCTCCTAAGCACTTTGTTAGGAAGACTTTCTCCTTCCAACATTATTAAGGAAACCACTCAAGTTGAAGATAGTATCAAGAATCATCAGATATACTTAAAACAGTTGCATTTTGTTGCTTATTTGTGATGGTTTCATTAATGTTTATATCCCTTCAGAGGAGATACATTTCAAGACTCTTAGGAGTCATGCTTTTATCTTGTGCATAAAATTCCTTACTTAGTACTTAGTCCTGTTCAGAACATAGATGGTACAAAGGAGAAAAGCTGAAATAGAAAGGAAGGATGGAGAAGAGGAATGAATGAAAGAAGGAGGACAGGAGGGATGGAAGGATGGAAGAAATGGAGGAAGGGATGAAGGGAAGGAAGGAAAGAAGAAAGGAAGAAAATACACAAGCTGAAAATATTCTTTTTACAAAGATGCTAGGATAAACAATTGGTATGATTTCCCCTGGACAAAAGGACAAGGGGATAGTACATGGGCGAGTTTGGAGGGAGGAAAGTGTTTGGGGGAATGATACAATATACTAATCTCAAAATCAGAGAATGAAACAGAACCATGAGGAATGGTATATACCTCCCAACCCTCCCCTTACTGACCTACTTACTCCAGCTAGATCTCACTTTCTATAGTTTCTCCAATCTCATGAAAAAATACAACCAGATGTGGGGGAAAGCATTCAGACAGAACCTTATGAGGGAAATGTCACATTTAATCAATTATATGCGTGTGTATTTTCATGATAGATATCACATTTTTCTCATCCATTCTTTGATTAAGGGGTCATTTTGTCCTTATCTCACTACTATAAATAATATTACAGTGATCAGGATGTGTAAGATCTCCTTGATATTCTGATTTCACGCCTTCTGGGTATGTAGCCAGTCACGGGACTGCTGAATCATATCATAGTACTTTTAATTTTTCAAGGACTCTTCATAATGTCTCCATACCAGCTATGCTTATACAAATCCCCACCCATTACTTGTCAATATTTATATATTTTTTGTGTTTTTGGCGATAGTCATTCAAACTAGCTACATTAAGATATGGAACAAATCAAGACTACCATTTTTACTTCTATTCTTTGAGATAGAAGACCTAGTAGCAGCAACCACTCATGAGAAAGAAAGAGAGCATGGAGAGGAAATAGAAAAGTCAGAGGTTCTGTGTTTGCAGATGTCATGATTTTTTACAATGAAATTATCATCAAAAGCCTGCAGAAATGATAAACAGGAGATAATCTTCAGCAAATGGTTCTAGAGAGACCAGAAAGCACATGCAGAAGACAGAAAGAATAGACAACGTGAAGCCAGATCACTGTCTCTCACCCTGAATAAAACTCAATTCAAAAGAAACCAAAAACATTAACGGAAAATTTGATAGCAATTTAAATTATTTATGACTACAAATTTGCAAATTAATCCCATCTTCTTGGAGGAAGATTGGGGCATATATTCTTTGAAAAAAATCAATTTTGTGTCTACTTAGGTTTCCTTAGATGTTCCTGACTTATAAATATGGCTGTATTTTGATTTTTAAAAGTTTAGATGATTTTAATCTTTTCTATTCCATAGTATTTTCTATGTAATGACTGAATGAGAGGCATGATGTTGCCTTTCATGAATATCATTAAAAACAAAAACAAAACACAAATAATAACCCCCACAAATTAGACAAGTTGGTTTATATCTTGCAAGAGTTCAAGAGAGATTATGATATGAGAGCTACTTATTTCAGTCCAGTATCGAAATCAGCTGTCTACCCACCTTTGTAGACTCTCAGAATCTAAGGACAATTTTCATTCTTTATATTAGAGATAAATGCTTTCAAACTTGTTGGAAATACATTTTGTAACTAAAAAACTAAAAGAAGACTGTCACATTTCAAATTTAAATTTCAGTGCTTTTGGTGAATTTTAAAAATGTATCACTTCTATTTTTAACTTATTTCTTTTATTAAGGTTTAATTTATGTGTATGTGCCTATCTCTGCGTGAGAGTATGCATACATGTGTTCAGGTACCCACAGAGGCCAGAAGAGGGCATTGGATACTCTGGAGCTAGAGGCACAGGCAATTGTGAGACATCAAACAGATTCTGTGAACTGAACTTGTTCTTCATCAAAAGCAATATGCTTAGACATTGAGCCATGTCTCCAACCTTGACTTCTAGTTTTTCTTCATCACCTGTCTTCTTTCTGAAGTCAGGACCAACTTCATTGTCTGTGATAGAGGTCATGATAACAAATACTGATTAGTAGGCGCTTTTAAGAAAAATCATTAGTATCTAGCCTTAGAGAATCTTCTAGCAGTCTTCTGGACATTAGTAGAAAAACTGAATCATGTCATTTCAGGAAAACTTGCAGAGTTGCATTCAGTTGTCTAGGTTTTGTTTGGGGTACCATGATAGCTAATCTAAAGCTGGGTTCTTTACACAGCTCTGTCTACTGGTTCTACCCCTCTTGGTTCATGAAAGCCAAGCCTAAAACTCCAGCTTGGCTGGAGGTGCCTGACCAGGAACTGCATTCAATGCCCTAGAGCTCTAAAATGCCAAGGCTTACGTGCAGTAGGTGTTTTTTACTTAGATTTTTTGTTTGTTTGTTTCTACTTAGTGTGAAAAAAAAAAAGCTGTTTATGCTGTACAGCAGTACTTCTTAAAGGAGCCGTAACTTTTTTTTTTCTTTTCAAGCTTTCTCAGGCCCTGTGGAAATTTGAACCTCATGTTGGGCACCAAAATGCTTTTGGTTCTTTTTACTCTTTACTCTTTGTGCTTTTGGTGGGCCCACCACCCAGCTCTCAAATAAATCACACAGGAGGCTTACTCTTTCTTATGAATGCCCCATCATAGCTTGGCTTATTTCTAGCCAGCTTTTCTTTTCTTTTCTTTTTCATTTTTCTTTATTAAGAAAATTTTTGCTCACTCTACATACCACCCACAGATCCCACCTCCTCCCTCCTCCCATCCCCCAGCCCTCTCTCCCAAGCCACCCCACATCCCCACATCCCCCAAATCAAGGTCTCCCATGGGGAGTCAGTAGAGCCTGGCACACTGAGCCTACGCAGATCCAAGCTCCTTCCCACTGCACCAAGCTAGCCAGCTCTTCTTAACCAGTTATCCCATCTATCTTTTATCTCTGAGCTTTTATCTTTCTCTATTTCTGTATACCTTTCTTTACTTCTTATTCCATGGCTGTGGAGCTGAGTGGCTGGCCCCTTGAGTCCCCCTCCTTCTTGCTCCTCAATCTCTTTTGCTCTCCTTTTATTTATTCTCTCTGCCTGCCAGCTCCACCTATTCTTCCTCCTAATGACCATTGAGCTCTTTATTAGACCAATCACGTATATTGAACAGGCAAAGTAACACAGCTTCACAAAGTTAAACAAATGCAACATAAGAGAATGCAACACATCTTTGCATCATTAAACAAATGTTCCACAGCATACACAAATGTAACACGCTTTGAAATAATGTTCTACAACACTAAACAACAACAGCAGCAACAACAACAAAACAGGACAGCCGAAACAATCCTGAATAATAAAAATACCACTTGTACTACAAAGATGTAGGAATAAAAGCAGCATGGTAATGGCATAAAAATAGTCACATTGATCAACAGAATCAAATTGAAGACACGGACATAAATCCATACACCTATGGACATCTGATTTTTTTTTTAACCTAAGAAGCAAAAAGTATACAAAAGACAAAATCTTCAACAAATGGTGCTGGTTAAACTAGATAGCTATATGTAGACAAATGCAAATTGATCCGTATCTATCATCATGCAACTCCAAATGAATCACGTATCTCAATATGAGATACCTTGCATCTGATAGAAAGAGAAAGTGTGGAATATGACACTTGAGCTCACTGACAGAGGAAAGGACTTTCTAAACAGGGTACTGATAGCACAGGCACATAGAACAACAATTAAAGAATGATATGTCATAAAGATGAAAAGCTTTTGTGTAACAAAGGACACCATACATAGTTCAGACAAAATGGCAGCCTACAGAATGGGAAAAGAGCTTTACCAGTTATGCATCTGATGTAGAGTATCAAAAATATTCAAAGAATAACAACATAAAAATAAAACTAAGAGAAAACAATTGAACACCAAGAAAACAAATAGCCTCATTTTTAAAAATTGGGAACAGACTTAAGCAAAAATCATAAAAGATGAGACACAAATAGCTGAGAAACACTTAAAAAATGTTCAACATCCTTAGCAATCAGGGGAATGCAAATTAAAACTACTCTGAGATTTCATCTGACACCTGTCAGAACAGCCAAGATCAGTAAAATAAAGGATGGTATGCCAGTGACCATGTCAGAGTAGCAGTGGGTGGCACCTGAGCTTCAGAAGTTTGGCCCACAAGAATGCAAGGTCCTGATGAGTGAATCTCAGATAGTCAAGGCCTTGAGGGCTTCAGCTCCAGAATGTCTTTTGCTTCTGCTGTGCCTTTACATGTTCCTTGCTGTGGTGATATTGTGTTCCCCAAAATATTGTGCACCCTAATAAACTTATCTGGGGTCAGAGAACAGAACAGCCACTAGATATAGAGGCCAGAAAATGGTGGCAAACACGGCCTATAATCCTAGCATTCCAGAGACAGAGATCTATCTGGATCTCTGTGAGCTCAAGGCCACACTGAAAATAGCCAGGTGTGATAACTCATGTCTTTAATCCCAGGAAGTGATGGCAGAAAGGTATATAAGGCATGAAAACCAGGAACTAGGCTGGTTAAGCTTTTAGGATTTTTAGCAACAGTTCAGCTGAGATTCATGCTGGGTGAGGACTCAGAGGCTTCCAGTCTGAGGAAATCAGCTGAGGAATTAGTAAGGTGAGGTGGCTGTGGCTTGTTCTGCTTCTCTGATCTTCCAGCATTCACCCCAATACCTGGCTCCAGGTTTGTTTTTATTAATAAGACCCTTTAAGATTCATGAAACACTTTGCTGCCATTTTCTTTTCTGTTACATGGCGTGGAGTGAATGGGTGTGTGGTGGGGATCTGTGAGTATCTCATGGAAATATTCTGTTCTACTGGGCATTTTTACCTGTGGATTATTATGAAGACGATTTCCTCATTGGCTGTAATGTTTCATTGAAGTGATGATTTTATAAATAATAGTGTTAATTTAAGTAGAAACTTGATGATTAAGTTTTTTTAACAAATGTACTGATGGATTATGATGGATTAGTTTAGTGAGAAAATTAATCTAGGTAAAGGTAGGATATAATGTTCCCCCCTCCAATAAAGCAGGGGCTGCAAAGGATAAAAAAAAAAAAAAAACTGGGAGCAAGGAAGTGTCATGCAGCTAGGACTTATGAGTTTCTATGAGAAGCCATATAGACTATGGTTTAGGTTAATGATCAAGGAAAACAATCTAGTCCCTAGAGTTAACTCAAATTCTTTTTGATATTGGGAAAAGTCTTCATGGGTTTCAGGGTACATCATAGCTAAAATAAAGCTTTAAACAATTTGATTCATGTAACTAGAAAACAAATAATTGGATAGTTAGTTAAGATAATTGGACAGGACTCTAAAATACGAAAAGTGAACCTAGTAACCTGTTTTTCTGGCAATTATAAAAACTATTGTCTATGTAAATGGTTATGACTGAAAGTCTCCTGATCTATGAGAAGTCTAAATATAAATGTTTAACTGTGTATGAGTTCTTGGGGAAAATTTGCTTCTCACCTGTAATATGTAAAATGTTTAGTCATGTAAGGGAAAAGGGAAACATTGTTTTTTTACTTGTATTCATGGTAATCATTCACTTGAAAAATAGAATGTAATCACATTGTAGTCTTTATATTGCTTGAAAGAATCTGCTGGGGTATATAAGCTGTAAGGGAAAAAGTAAAGAAATTAGAAGGAAGACATCAGGGAAGAAGAACAGAACAGAAAAAGAGTAGAATAGAAGAAGCAACAGAATGAATAAAAAGAAGAAGAAGATTTTATCCCTCAGAAAAGAAAGTCTTTCAGAAAAGAAAGACTGTGTTTTTTTCTCACTGACCCTGCGTCTCGATCCCAGTCTCTCTGACCTGCAGAAGGCTGAACCCTCTGCAATAGTACATGCTGGAAGGGATGTGAGGTCAGGGGTGAGGGACACTTATTCATTTGCTAGTGGGAGTGTGACCTTGTACAGACACTATGGAAATCAGTATAATGATTCCTTAGGAAACTAGGAATAAATCCACTCCAAGATACAGCGATATCATTCTTCGGCATATACCCATGGGATTCTACATCCTTCTGCAGAGATACTTGCACACTTATGTTCATTGCTGCTTCATTCATAATAGCCAGAAATTAGAAACAGCCTAGATAGCCATTAATTAATGAATGGATAACGAAAATGTGATACATTACACAATTGAATATTATTCAGCTGTTAAGAAAATGAAATTATGGAATTTTAAAGTAAATGGGTGGAGCTAGAAAAAAAAACCAAAGTGAAATAATCCAGACCTCAAAAGGCAGCTACATTTTCTCTTATATGTGTTAGCTTTTACGCCTTTGATTGTGTACTGCCTGATTTTTATGGCCACAAAGTTTAGGTACCTAGTAAGGGACTAGGAGGGAGGAGAGGATCTCCCAAGAAAGGGAAATAGAATATATTGTTATGGAGAGACAAAGGGGAAGCTAGAATAGGAGAATAAAATAGATAGGAGAATGGAAGAAAGCGATAAATGAGGGAATGTGGAAAGAGACAACTAGTACTAAATGGCCATTTGCAGAACAACAGGAAAACCTACTGCTGTAGAAGATTCATATAAATGCAGAATTTAAATAGTGTCACAAAATAATAGGGGAGATAATGCCCCTACTAGACATCTTACACCACCAAGTAAAACCTCCAGTGCCAGGAATGTATTATATCTTGCTGAGATGTTTGCCAAAAAGGACCCATGGAAACTCCCAAACATCACAGGCTATGGGTTACTCTCCACAACCTGACGGTAAAGCTCTGTTGTTAAAGACAACATATTTTGTTGAACACACAGAAGTGTAGCTGGTACCTTACAAGATGCTTCATCCCTACTGACTAGTGATTATGGTACTGAAAGGTACTCTTCACGACACCAGAGGAGAAAGATAATCATGAACCCAGCCACAAATCCTGCCACCCACAATAATGACCTGCCTGCAATATATACTGGTGCAGTATTGGCATAAACTTTTATGAGAGTAACCAATCAGTTTCTGATTGGACTTAAAGCCCACTCCATGAGATGGAACCCATACTCTGACACGGCAAAAGTGCCCAAGAACATGAATCTAGATAGGTCATGTGCCTAAGGGAAAACCAAACGCTATTGTTCTGTTAAGGAAACATAGCAATAAAATTATTTTAATGACATTCTTTATGCTGTATGCATAGATCAATGCCTCACTTCTTGCAGTAGATGGGAACAAATACAGAGACCCACTACCAGACAATGTGCAGATAGGGAGAGACTGTGGGACACTCAGTCTTAAATGGGATGACTTTTCAAAGTCCTTGCCTCAGGCCTCAGGAATCTATGTGGAAAAGGAGGCAGAAAGATAGTAAGAACCAGAAGTAATGGATGTTTCCAAGGGTATAGTATCTTCCAGACACAACAGGACAGATGCACATATGAACTCAGAGACTGTGGAAGCATGCACAGGGCCTACACAGTTTCAAGCCAAATGGAGTCCCAGAATTGAGAAGGGGAAATGGGCACAGGCTTCCCCCAGCTGAGAAGCTGTCTGCAATTGATATCTGCTGGCAAAGGAAAATTGGGTTTTCTTTGATGGAGTCTCATTGGTTATATCTGCTAGATATAGGGTAAGCCCCATGCCCTGGAGTACGTAGCCAACACAAAATGGACTTGATAGTATTTTTGTAGACTTCGTCTCATATTGCTTTGGGATTTTTTTTTTTGTCTCATTGGTCTTTTGCTTTCTGTTTTTGTAGGGGGAGTTGTATGCGTGTGTTTCTTTGTGTTTTTGTTGTTGTTGTTGATTTGTTTTTTAGACAGAGATAGAGGGAAAGAATACAAAGTTGGGTGGGTAGGGAGGTAAGGCTGATCTGGGAGGAATTAGAGGAAAAATATGATCAAATTACACTGCATGAATTTTTGTCAATTAAAAGAATTTTTTAGAATAACAATTTAATAATCAGACCATTGGGTGGGGGGAGGTACGCTCAGCTTAGCTCAGTCTTGAAGTTATCCTATCGCAGCTATAGAAGCATTAATGGAGAAAGTTCCATGTGATTCTAGACGCAAGTCACAAAGGACTACACCTTCTGCAGACATTTATATCCTACCTCTGGAGGCCAGAGACCAAAAATAGGGCAGAAATCACAAACCATGTTTGTATCCTGCCCAAAGTCTTGATGCACTGTGTCTCAGGACATAATAAAATGTCTATGGTTTTATGCAGCTAAATGTGGGACTATTTGCTACCAAGCCATAACTAGAATGCAGAGGTTTGTTAGGAGATACTTCTTGGAGACAATTTTCCATGAGTCTCTCACATGTCTTGAATCTTATGAACAGCGTCACTGAGTGCCCTAGGTTCTAGCTGTGCATGTAAGGAGCTGACTTGGAAGATGAGTGCTGTGACTCTCTCTGGAGCAAATGGGAATTACAGTCCCCAGAGAAGGAGATGGCTTCTTCCTTAGAGCGAAAGCCAGACACAGTTACCACTGTTATAAAACATTTGATTTCCCTAGGAATAGGATTTTCATTTTTCCGAAACTGTTTTATGTAGAGGCATTTATCAGACCTTGCAGCATCATGCCATGGACAAGAAGAACCAGCAGATGCTCATGCTGCTTGCTGTGTCTACATCTCTCAACAAATCTTACGTCTGCTACCAGCATCCCTAACACTGTAACAGGCTGATCAGTAGTATATGAGCAGGATAAAGTCTCAGATCTTCACCCATTTTGAGAAACATGGATTTACATGTAAGATCTGAATCCAAAATCCTGTTTTTGCAGCCAAATCTACATGACTTGGGTAAGTGGCACAATCTTTCTGAATCAGCTTCATCATTTGCAAAGTAGAAAAAATAAGCATATATACACTGCAATCATGACATTGTATATAAAGAACCTAGAAGAGGGCCTGCTGTGATCATGAAACTGGAGTCTTGTCAGTGACAATCCTTCCTGGATTTTCCACAACTCCCATGTCAGCCCCTTCTTTTCACCTATGTGTTACCTATTTAATGGGCAGTAGATATTGTCCTCAGTTCTTGGGAGACTGTGTTATTCAGAGATTATTTATTCAAGCTATGCTCATATAATTATATCATTTATTCTGATTTGTCTTAGAAAAATCACCATTAGATAGATTTATTCTTTTCTGAGAACTTATCCATTTAATCCTGATCAGAAAGCATGATAGTAAGGTAACAAGTTCATCACTAGTTTATGACAATCTACCAGTGGCTTAAAGAGAGTCCACTTATCCCTTGGCTTTATTTTTAAAACTAGTGCAGGAGACATTTATGAAAAAATTTAAAAGCCAAATGTAAGTACCTAAAATGGTATGGAGAAAAGCAGTTTTATATATATTAATCTCTCATGACATGTTTACATGTAATAACTTTTTTTCCTTCTTCAAGTGGTGCTGCTGTAGCTCTGAGGTAACATGCTCACATAATTCATTTTCTAAACTCAACACTCTTGAGCTTGAAAGCAGATGTCATCGATAATTATTCCAGAGTAATGGGCAAAACCAAGAGTCTCCCAGGCAAAAAAAAAAAAAATTCCTGACATATGACTTCCTGAATCTGAGGGAGTGAGACTCTCTCAAAAGCAACTGAATCTAGATTAGCACCTAAGCCTCCAGAACAAGAACAAATCCCAAACTGCCCTGCCCCAGCCTCAGTGGGAAGCCACAGGGGAAGCGCTCACAGACAGGGCACCTTTAGATTCTGGTCTTGAAACAAAGCTACACATTCTGGTATTTGTTGGGGGTAGGGAGGGGATATCTCTAAGGAATTTAAACAGAACAGCCAAGTTGTAATAAATGTCATATGAACTTTTATCATATAATTTGCCCAAATTAATAACTTGAGGGCCAACACACATGCCCCAACTTTAAGTCTATGAAAACAACCCTGTTGATTTGTATTGTTCTCACAGGATGTGTGTGTGTGTGTATAAGTGTGTTGGGAGGATTATAACAAGTTACCAATAGTTGACCTCAGTTTTTGCTGACCCACACTCTATCCCAGCATGAAATCCACACAGAAAATTTGTCAGAATGTGGGAACTACTTGTCTCTTTCTCCCTTCCACAGACTCTGGTTCAGAAGTTCTAAGGTGGGACCAGGATGCTCTGTGTCTGACAAACTCATAGGTGGTTGTGTGCTCTAGACTGCATTTCAGGGCAGTAAATGACCCTTAGCTGCACACTGTGAGCATCTCCAGATGCTGACCGCCAGGTGCTACCCAGAGAAGTTCTGATTGAATTGGTTTGCGATGAGACCTGCACTGGAATATTTTAAAATGTGCTGCTGGGATTGAGTTCCATTCTCTCCCTTTTTCTCACCTTCAATAACTGTAAAATCTTGCCACATTGGGTAAAGTATAAGACCTCTGGGGACAGGCACCTTATCTGTTGGGCTTTTCTGATTTGTTCCTATGAACTAGAGTACCTGCCTTGAATCTCACTATCTGGTACTCACTTTCCATTTACTGATCAGTATTCTACTACAGTATCATAGCCTATGCCATGAGAATGCCAGCATCTTTCACTTCTCTCTCTTGTGCATGTCTTACCGATCTAGAAAATAACTTTAAATATTAGCATACATTGAATCTGAGTATACAAAAATTAACTCAAGACTCAGAAACAGCCTTCAAGACTCATAAGTCTGCATGGCATGCAGAAGTTCTGCTAGCCCTGCATGAGCCCACTGTTGACTGTGTGGTCGGCTGTGACTTGGGGAGCTTCCCTCGATACCTTGCTTGAGCTCTCATATATGGAAGGTCAACCATATCTAGACTCACCCATATCAACCTTGACGGTGAAATCTTCTTGTAGTTCTTTCTCACAAAAAGGCTAGTCTGGGCTGGTTCCACATGGCAGCTGTGGCAAGTTTTAAGGGAAAATGAAGCAGCATGTAAAACCTCTTGAAGTCCTGGCTTAGAGCAGGTCCACCATCAATTCTGAATGTTCTCTTGACAGAAACAAGTTACCAAGTAACTGGGGATTAAGGAGAGGGGAAATAGACCTGACTCTTTGCAGGAAGAGTTCTGAAGACTTAATGCGAAGGGTTTGGCTTCAGGGAAGTTGTGAAGAAGACAGGAACGCCACCAGCCTGCCACAGCATCTAAGGCCGAGACTCCCAGGTCCCATCATCTCCTTCTAGCTTTACAAGAATTACCAGTAAGTCTAATTGAAAAACCAGCTGATTTCACGGGATGGTAATCAGTAAGTCAAAGTTCCATAGCATTTGATTTTAAACATTTGAAATCTGAAAAAAAACACAAGTACATAAAAAAAGGGTGGGGGGATACTGGTAATTGATAGTTGTTTTCACTTAAGGGCAGACCACAAATTCTCTTTGGGAATCTTGAATCTGTGCGAACAATAACTTACCACCAAGTGCAGGTAAGAAGACACCATACAAAAAGTTGGAACCTAGGAAATTAAAGAAAGTTTACTGTGAACACAACTTCTGTTAACGAAGGGGACACATTGACATTGGTTCCCTCTTCCCCATAGCTGAATACATTTGAAGGGGATTTCAGTAGGAGATCTGGAAGGAACTCCCTGTTGCCTAAAGAGTCCCCCAAACTAAGCTGTTTCTAAGCCATCTGGATCCTGCTGCTCTCTTTTGCAGTTAGAATGCCATTCTCCCATCACTACTAAGAGTTTTTTCACTCCTAGGAGACACTCGGGTAAGAAGTTTAACACGGATGGTCCTGGACAATACTGGTCCTGGGACACAGGGAAGCAAACCACAAGGGTTCACAGGTGCTTCCTTATACAATACTGAATGTTGGATCCACTGATTTTACTGGACCCATCCCACTCTGCCCATGGGCCTTCTCATCACTGAATTTCTGGCTTCAAGGCACCCAGCCTCGTCTCAGATTAGGGTGTTCATCATTCTTACTCACATATAACACAATTTGAAACTTTTCCCAATCAAGTGTGGTTAACTTTTAAAAATCTCCCCAGTTTCAAGGCCTACATGTGGTGTAACATAGAGATCAAACACATGTGGAATTCTGAACGATGGAGAGAGAGTTGCTGTTGGGGGCAGCAGTTTCCTACCACTGGACGGAACTGGGCCCAGCAGCTGCAGCTGACCAAAGTTTCTCTTCTGAGGAGGAAGCAAGCCTGTTCCTTTCCAAAGGCTTTGTTTATGTAACTCTTTAATTATAGTATCACCAAATCACAAGGATTTTGCCATGGGAAAATGTAAAGTCATTAAGCAACTTAAATACCACCCCACCCTCTTCAGGCAGACAACACAGCCATTAAGCAATTAATGCATGTTAAGACATTTCCAATTTTGTGACCTAGTGCAGGTTCAATCATTTGGGACTGGAGAGCATAGCTGGAACCTAGTCATTACCCTTCATGATGGGAAGCAGAGTGTTTTACATGCTTCTTTTAAAAATGAAATTCCAATCTCCAGCCCCCACAATGCACAGAGCATTAGCCTGGTTGCAAAACAAGATTGGATACTATTTGACAGTGCCTGGCATTTCCAATAGGTGTGTGAGTCAGGCTTGGACTTTAATCTTTGTTAATTGGCTGTCTTCAGAGCTTGTAGATTTCAGGCCTTCTAAACCCTGCTGTCAAATTCTGCTGACATGTTGGGCTGTGGTTTGTTTTGGGTCCCATGGAATGGAAAAACTTCATCTACTTCTGTTTCCAAAACAACCACAGGGACCTGTTTGTCTACTTGTAGCCAGTGTTGGTGACAGTGAGACACATTCTCTTGTGTAATAATAAAAATACAGACACATAAAAAGACAAAGAATAAGCAGGGATTTTGTATAAGCTGTTTACTGAAAATGTTTGGCTTCTACACATTTTATTCCATTCTGTCTATATTTGCTTAAATACCTTTCAGTCAATCTTGGGCATGAAATGATTGCTGTGGAAATAAATCCATGTTGTCCACATGAGAAGCAAGAATAGAGCACTTATGAAAGAAGTATCCATTGACATTTGCCAGGTGCTAGCACTGGGAGTGTGGGAATATCATGGTGAGTAAAGAGCCCCAATCTCTCCTGGAGTAGAGTTTGGTGGGACAAGACAGACAACAGAGAAGTAAGATAATACATAAGCAAGATACAAAGATGAAATTAAAATACAACAATGTCCAGCTACCTTTCCGGAGGTTATCGTGAAGCTCAATAACATCAAATAGGAACTGGTATTTTACTGGACACAAATATTTCATGCAAACCACTGGGGTTCAAAGTCCTTTGGGCAGAAGGAACATTTACTGTAAAATTACAAGTTAACAGCTTGACACTATCCTGTGCAAATAATAGAAAATATACTAACACTACATTTTCTTTGTCTAAAGAAGCTGTCAGTATATGTTATGTGTATGCCCTAAGGATTTGTCTCCTCTTGAAATCCAACGTGTTATTTTCATGTTTCTAAACATTTGGAAAAAGTGTCCTTAAAGCATCATGAAGTTTTCTTGTAACATGTTGTTGCCTCTTTCTATTTTCAGATTGGAGTATATGCATAAGGTATTCTGATTTTGATTAAAGAAAGGAAATGAAAGAAATTTCATCACAAGACTATGGCCAAATTCCTAATGCTGGGTAAATTAATTATCTTCCACTGTATTCTGAATCACTTGCAAATTGGTTCAACATCAAGCATCTGTTTAATCCATTCATCCTTAGCTTTGTAAATTGACTGTTCATGCTGAGCTCTTTTGGATTCTCATTTACTCTTTTGCTTGTTTTTTCAGTCCTCAGCATTGAACCCAGGACCATGCACACATAGGCACACCCTCTACCACTGAGCTACTCCTGCACCCTTCTCCTCTTGATCACCTTCATCCATTTCAGTGTGGAACAAATTTGCTTCTCAAGGTTCATTGACCATTACAAAGGGAAAGACTCAACTAAGCTATTTGTCTCCCATCATCCCACAGAACACCTGACACACCATCGATGCAGGACTCCAAGAGATGGACCTGGAGTCTGCAAGACCTCTTGAAGACTCAGCTCAGAATAGGCATAGTCTCACTTCCTCGGCACTCTTTGGATCAGAATGTCTTACAGAGCTTCATACTTGGTGAGGGAAATTGCAGTAAAGGAGATAGATAGAGGGAGAAAATATTGCTCAAAAGGGTTGAGCGCTCCCACAAACCAGCTGTGACTGAAAATACCTTCTAATTCCTTCTGTTATTAGATAGTAACAGCCACTGGGAGAATTGTCCTTGATTTGGCCTTCAGACCAAAGCTGACATATGGAGGATCTTTGTCCCAGAGGTTGAAGGGAAGAGCATGCCTTTGGCTTTCAATCCAGTACATGTTTACTGAGCCTCTTACATAAACTAGATAGGTATCGTTGTTGGTGGTTGTCTGCTGCCTGGATGTAATAATCACTTATTTCCTTTTGTTTGTTGTGGTTAGTTCACTTTCAAGGAAGAAAGACAAAAATTTCTAAGTGGAACAAATGCTAAGAAGCAGGGGAAAGGAAATAGTAAAATAATAAGAGCACTCCTTAAGGGCAGGGATGGGACCCTATCCAGGAAGCTAGGTTCTCCAGCTGGAAATGATGCTGAACTTCAAAACATTTGTTCTCACTCTTGGTACATATTTGACGCACCTGGGAAGGCTTGCAAGCTCCTGGTACTCAGGACACACCCCAGGGCAGTGGACTCAGATTCACCAGGGCTGGAATCCAAGCACTATGTATTTCTCAAACCAGTCATGTGAATTTAGTATGCAGTCAAGTTTTGGAAGAGGGAATGGTGATCTTGGTTCTTCTTAGTGACATTCAGTCTGGACCATCTCAGGCATGCATGTCTGCAATTCACTTGAAGGGTAGCCTCAATTTCTCCATTGGCTATAGATCTGTCTTTAACAAAAACTTGATAAAAATGTAATTGCTTGTTAATATTTCTGAGTTCTGATAGAGCCCTGGGCCAGGAAGTTCAATAACCATTGACTTAGAAGTTGCCTCTTATCAAAATCTCATATTTCTTTTCAGCACCCATCCAATGTATTTATCACCTATAACCAGAGAACTTTGTTTTGGAAAATCAGTGCCATTTTCAATTGAAGTTTTCCTTCTGTTCAGAGTAGCCAGAGGCACCTTTAAGTAGATTTCATATGAAAAATCACATTCAATTTTTAATGGATAAATTCATCTTATATTAAATGCCTCTAAAATTAAAATTTACTAATTTTATTTTGAATTCTCTGCAGCATGGCAAACATTTTCAGAAATGGCAATATCTATTTAGGTTTTCCTATTCAGTCAGGCAATGGGTATGAATTTAATCTAAAAGGCTCAAAACTCTAAATAAAAACCTGGACCCCGTGTGGTGTTCTTTTAGAACCATAACTCAAAAGTGGCTGTCTAAAACAATGATCATTTGACACATGGTACTGTGTTTGTAAAAGACGGACTGCATATACGACAGTGTTCTCTTAAGATTATGATGGAGGGGAAAGATGCCTCTCACCTAGTGACATCAAGACTCTCTTAGCATCATAGCTTGATGCATTAGGATATTCATGGGATTCTGGTCCCCACTAGCAAGTACTGTTGTACTACCAAGTTCATAAAAACTCATCTCATCAAATTAGACCTATGCAGAGTTGATTTAAAAAAATGACTATGCTAAGTTGTGTGCTTATTTTGCTACACCATTGCCTTACTACAATGCATTCCTTTTACCTATGAAAACACAGTTTTCTGTAAATGTGTATGTTGCTGCACCCGCAGCAGCTGCACACATTTTTTTCATTAAGTACTTTACATTAAGGAGTTGACCCAAACTATTTAGGTTTGCATGATGCTCACACACTCTAGGATGGATATGGAGTCATGGCACCATCGAAGGGCACAGTTCTAAGAATGTAACCCATTGTTTAGAGATGCTGGATTAGAGCGAGAAAGCAAACTTCTGTTAGCACACAATTTATAGAAGCAAGCGATTTGGCTCTAGGTGTCAGGCTCTGTGGAGCGTCCCAGGAGCATTCTGTTAACCAGGATAAGTACTTTCTTTCCCCAGTCCTTCTTGCACTGCACTCAGGTAGGGTACAGGGTCTCCAGAAGGACAGGGCTCCTCTGCAGAAATTATTCCCTCCAGGCTCTGCCCAATCCCTCCTCACGAAGTGTGACTACTCTAGCTTAGTCCCCTTGCTGACACCTTTGCTTGCCTCATTCTTGACCTGCATGTGCTTGTACTACATTAGCGAATCACCAGACTTGGGTCTTTTCCGTGAGTTCTCCGTAAATGCCACATAGAGCCAGCCGGCAGGGGGACAAAACCAGAGTCTCCTTATAGAGCAAGATATCCTGCTACAGGACAGGGCAGCTACATCCTATTAAGTTTCTTTTGGATAAGTCTTTTTTCTCTCCCATGATACTCCCCAAAGCCTGGACAGCAAAGCAAACATCTGTCCCTAGGCACTGTACCAGCTCCCTACAGCTGCCTAAAGTTCAGAACCAGCAAAGCTGAGCTCAAACCTTCTCCTGCCTTCTGCTGCCAAGGATCAGGGGATCATAACCCTCCCAGAGCCAGTATCAAAGGATACCTATCACAAAGAGACAGGAGAGTATCTTCCAGTTCAAAGCTACAGTTCCTGACACCTCAGGAGTAAAGGACTAGCAGTTAGGTAGGCCTGTCCACATATTGAATAGAGGGAGGCACCACTATCTGAGAGCTGGACAACTATTAAATTTAGGAGAATTGACCAGTTCAAAAAATCCGTAATCCCATAAACAATGAAAAAAATTAGTTTTTAGAGCATGAAATTGGGATTTCAGTTGACAGCTGGATTTATTTTATTGTTTACTGTTTACTGATGGGAATCCTCAAGTGCAAATAAAAGCGAGGGGAGAGGGTCAAGGAGGCAGGCTCCACGCAGTTACTTTAGTCCAACACATTTTAACAATGTGATACATCTGCCTCATCCATTTTTCTCAAGTCGGAGAAATTTGGAAATCTAAACATTGTGATATTCTTGTAGCCTTAACCAATTCAACATGTATTAGTGAGGGTAAGGATTTGCTCCTGCCCAGCCACGGCGTATCACCACACTTAGCTGAACAAGTGCTTCCTTTGTGTGAGTTCATGCTTCAGTACACAGTGAAGTTTCTTCAGTTGTTCACAGATATTTTTAAGTGGCTGCCTGGCTCATTCCATGGCAGATTCGGTCCAGATGCAATT
This sequence comes from Peromyscus melanophrys, assembly GCA_902168415.1. Taxonomy (NCBI): domain Eukaryota; kingdom Metazoa; phylum Chordata; class Mammalia; order Rodentia; family Cricetidae; genus Peromyscus; species Peromyscus melanophrys. Next base: position 40,417 of record CABHPR010137846.1, read on the forward strand.
CCTGGATTAGGATGCAGAGCAAGCAGGCCCTCTGCTAATGTGTAGGGGAAAGGCTGTAGGTGCCATATCAGTTGTGGAAGACTGAGGATGGGGCTGTATTATTTGAGAGGATGATGAGAAAGAACAGGCAGCTTCCTGACAACATAGAAAGCATAGACTATAGGGAAACTCTCAGTAGAGATGGAAAGAAAGTCAGGTTGGAGCCAGTGAATCAGTTTAGAAATACAGGTGTAAGTTATGTACACATGCATATGCTGTGGATCAAAAGGGCAGAGGAGGTACTGAACATTTCTTAGCTTGAAAGGAAAAGGACACAAAGAAGGATGAAATGGTAAGAGAAATGAGGCTTAACAATTAGAACATCATAAACCCCAGTAGAGGCAGGTGAATCTCTGTGAGTTCAAGGTGAGCTTGTTCTGCCTTATGATTTCTAGGCTGGCAATTCAGACTTACATAAGGAGGCCATGTCTGATAAAAAAGATTAGGATAGCCTAATATTTCTTGTCAGCTAAGAAACCACAGAGCTCCCAGGGTGGCTGGTAACTCCGTGCTTCAGAGAAAGGCAGAGAAGGAGCAAAGCTGAACAGAGATGCTTGGCACACATCTGCTTCCACAGAGCTCCTTAGACATGCAAGTGCCCTGACCCCACCCCAGACCCCAGGGGAACCCTTTCAGAATGGATGCGAGACAGACACCTGTGGCAGCATGTTCTTGCGGAAGTCTGCATGCACACTCATCTCTGAGAGGATTTCTTCAGGACTCCAGTCACTACTGCCCCATTGTGTGTTTGCTTTGCTTCTTCCAACAGCACCTTCTGTCTTTCCTTGCTGTCTGCCCATAACAGAGACAGTTCTCTACTGGATAAACAAACAAACAAATTAATTAATTCATTAATTAATACACACACCAGCCAGACCATAAAAAATTGTAAACCTTTCTGTTTTCTACATTCATTGTTCCTTTGTATTCAATGCTTCAGATAACCTACAAAATGTAATGTTGAGTGCCATAGTTTCAGGAAATAGTACATTTAAGAACCTGAAACCCACCTTCTCCAATAGCACTCTGATCCTTTGTTCAGATTCACCTAGTCCATCAGCAGCATTCTTGGAATTTAACTCTCTGAGCTTCTTGCTTTTATTCAATTTGACTTTTTATTTCCTTTTTCTTAGCATCTCTTATCCAGTCTCCTCACTAAACAGGTACATGTTTCTAAACTTATTACTCCATTTTGATTTTTAATCTTGCATTGTCTCTCCTGCAGAGATAGGATCTATGGTTTTCAGTCTGGTAGCCACCAGACTGAGCATGGTGTGTAGGCATGATTTGGATGAAGTTTATAGATCCACTCAACAGATCAAGATAAAGTCCTCCCACCCTCTGGCATCAACATCTTTTTACAAAGTCCTTGATTTCTCCGTATTAGGTTCTTTCTCACTTCCCTTGATCTATGAATAGTTTAGACCTTATAATTCATTTCTTCTCATGCTATCATGGCTCTACCCCAGCTCCTTTGCATGGGGCCTTTTACATTCCTAATCTTGTTTCTATGGTTCTTGCTTCAGCCTCATTGCACTCATTGAAATATTACTAGGCATAACCATGGTGATACCCATTAATGGGCTTTAATAAAGGGTATAAGAGAACAAGTTCCTGGTTCATTGTGAAGATAAGTTCCAATCATACTGCCCATCAGAAGCTCCAGTTCCCCAACTGTCAGATTTCAATCTCTCAGGGCTGTTGTGAGGAAGGCAGACTCTCCAACATCACAGCTGCAGTGCCCTTCTCAGTCTACATACAGAGCTTGGTCATGCTATGGTCATGACTATTTTCATTATTCTAAATTATCGTTTTTGTTCATGCTAACCAGGGGCTGTGCCACTGTGGTACATGCCAGTCCCCTTCTTTGTGATCTAAATGGATTTTTATCTCTAGATTCATATATGGAAGAGCAGAACTAAAGTATAAGAGAACCTGTGGAATAAATGAAATCAGCTTCCCCATCTTACTGAGCCCCTTGAGTGTTTTTTCCTCAGGCCAAATCTGTGTCTGCCTGGGAGTCTTATCATTGGTTACTTAACAGCAATCATAGCAACATGGGATTTTAGACATGAGCGGTGTGTGTGTGTGTGTGTGTGTGTGTGTGTGTGTGTGTGTGTGTGCATGCACATAGTATGGCTGTCAAGAGTAGCTTTGAGGAACAGCCAACTCATTCAGCATCTCTGAAATTGCCTCCCAGCTTCTCCTCTTTCTAATGAGGTGGCTGCAAAGAGCTTGAGAATGAGAACAGGAGAAGCTGCAGTCAGGATTTCCTACGGCCTCATGCCACCCACAGTGGCTCAGCCTCCGCTGCTGGCACAAACAGTCAGAAGCCAGGACAGGCTGTTCCTGTACAAGTCATTCATGTATGCCTCAGGATTGTTGAAAGCTCAAGGCTGAAGGGTGAATGGCTCTAAGTCCTTAAATTGGATAGAGTCACTTTTCATACTTTTTTAAATTCATTAAAGTAATAACCCCACTGTTTTGAGTCCCTTGAGGAACTCATTTCTCCACAGGACTGTTAATGATTACTTAAAATGCAGTAACAGCAAAATCACCAGCCAAGCCAAAGGGAAAAGAAAACTTGGTAAATGATGATAGAGTGACACATGGAGTTGTAAGACTTTCAGACATACCACTCGAACTCAAAAGCAGTGACACAGAAAACATTCTGAAGATTTTTTTCTTTTGGAAGCAATATGGAGATATTGATATTCAACAAGGACATGTGTGATATTCAGTAATATCACAATAAAAACATATGCCACACATCTGGGGAATAAGCTCAATTTTAGCCATTTTCCAGAGCAAAGAGGAGAATCTTACATCTTACACTTATTGGGCACCAAGAGCTTTGCACACATCTTCAAATGTAATCCTCAAGAAGCCTTTAATGATATTGAATATCAGCAAGTGCAGATGAAGATATCAGGGCTTGAAGAAGTCAAGAGCATTGTACATTTAGCTCTTGGAGTTAGAGCGTCTATCTCAGTACACCCCAGGGCAGACCCTGTCCTCAGGAGTAGTTGACAATGACAAATATGACCCAGTGCTTTTGTGTGTGCGTGCTGTGTTTTGTTTTGTTTTTATTTTCTCTAATAGAGAGAAAGAACATGAAGTTGGACTTGGGGGG
>CABHPR010137847.1:12948-25435 GCA_902168415.1 Peromyscus melanophrys
CTCTCTCTCTCTCTTCTCCCTCCAGTCAGTCTCACACCCTCCTTCATCTAGTCTCTGCTGTTCCTAGGCGAGGCTCTTCCTTTTTGTACTCTCCAGCCCTCTGCCCACCCCCAGCTCACGCTCCCACCTGTTTGTGTCTTTTAAGGACCGTGGTCATGTCCCTGCCTTCTGTCCACCTCAATCACTCCAGTGACGGGCTTCTGAAAGCTGTTAAATTACACCTCTTCAGCTGTCCCACTGCAGAGAGAAATGTCCTTGGCTAAATCCCCTTTTTTCAAATAGGCAAGTCCATATTAATGTTCCTATTTATAGAATGTACTAAAATGATACATGGATTGTTTTAAAGAGTAAGAACACACTTTTTAAAAATAAGTGAATCCTCATCTTTTAGTTTGCATCAATATATACCACTTGAAATGCAGATTCGTTTAGCTTGTCTGAAACTTATTTCGAGTGTTTGTCTGATGGGGAGATGGTTTTTGCAGAAAATATGAGTAGTTTGGGGAATAGATACTCAACAGCATGTAACTGGTGCGTGCTTGCCAGAGTGCAGTGTACCTTATTAGACACCAGAACTGGGAAGAAGCATCTATGCCCTTGAGAGACATCCTGATTCTTTTGGGGATGGAACCTGAGTCTAGGGACATATATGTAATAGAATGTAACTGTAGACTGATGGTCCAGAGTGAGTACTGCTGGTATTCAAAGCCAGGTAGTCAGAGCTCCATGGGTGAGGGTGGGTTTCAGCTGGGTGCTGAGGAATAGAGAGGGCTAGTGCATGTGGATAGAGGTGTGAAGAGCCCTCTCTCAGAGGAGGGAACAATCTGGGCAAAGGTTCAGAGACAGAACATGCTTACAGAGTAGCCATTCTAGGGACATAGGCTTATGGTAGGAGATGTCAAGTTTTTAAGAGTCCCTAGAGAGCAGCCATTCATGGGTTATTTTTTATGTAAAAATGACACTATAGGTTGGCATGGCTTCTGCAATATAAGTGAACATGAATTTGGATTTTAATCATGATTATATGGACTTACATGGTCTGAAATTTGTTGTTAATGAACAATCCGAGAGAAGCAGACATTTTTCTCCAATCATCAAAGCATTACAATTAGTTATCTTAAAATCTGCTGTTATAAATGTAGAAATGTCTAGTCTTACCTATTTCTAGCCTATTAGGGGTTCCATCTCTCTTACACAGAATACAATCTAGTCAAGATAGTTTACAGTTAACTTAGATTCCAACCTGCCTGGAACATGCATTTGTTATGAGTCTATGTATGCTTTAACATGCTATAATACTGCCTTAAAATTTATTTTATATATGTTTAAGAAAGTCTAGAATTCATAATACTGAACATTCTTGGGGGTCAAATTTATTTCTTTGTTTCCCTTTTTGTCTCTAACACGATGCCCCTGTACATATCAGGCTCCCAGTAAATGCTTAAGGTCACATCGGATCAAGAAATTTCTACAACTTTACTACAACATATAATCCCAATAGGAACTCTACCAATAGGACAACAGCCTCTTTAAAACACATTCATCATACATAATAAATAAATAAATCTTAAAAAAAAAGGGCTGGAGAGATGGCTCAGAGGTTAAGAGCACTGCTTGTTCTTCCAAAGGTCCTGAGTTCAATTCCCAGCAACCACATGGTGGCTCACAACCATCTGTAATGAGATCTGGTGCCCTCTTCTGGCCTGCAGGGATATGTGCAGACAGAACACTATACATAATAAATAAATCTTTAAAAACAAAACAAAACAAAACAAAAAACACATCCCTCTAACTAGTTCTTCTGAGCTTAATCAGAGTCAAAAGAAGGAATTGATATTCATTTAACAACATGTCTTTCTATAAGGTTACATTTCACACTTGAAGCTAAAAAGTGAGCTTTCAAGACTATCTGAGGTGGATAAATCAGAAAGATGTTGATATTGAGATTTGGAAGATGGGACATGAAAGCCACTCAGCATTAAGGCACTTGCTGAGTGCACAAACATACTCTGGGGTGAAACCAAGTCTTAGGTGTCCTAATCAAGTTTGCTTTTTTTTTTTTTAAACCATCAGTAGGTTTTAGGGCAGAGACCCTGACTTTCCCAGTTGAAGAATCATGATTGCTTTTCCTACAGTCTTAAATAATTTTGTTTTAAATGATGCAGGTTCTGGAGTGAAGATGCGATGTTTGGGATGGTGCTCTTCCTGAGCTTTTCCTATTGAGAGTTCTTTCCCTTAGGAAAGTCAGAGAACAGGGTAAAATTAGAACCAGTCTCAGAGACTTCAAGACAATCCACTCAGTTATCTCTGTTAGTGTATGAGGGATCCAAAACCAGATGGGACATTCCCATGGTCACAGAACCAGTGATTCCTAAATCTCATGATTGTGGAGTAAAGCCACTTTGAAGGACATTTTTCTTCCCTAGTCCTCACCAAGAAGCAGTGGTCATGAAGAGAACCTTCAGGAGGATATATTCCCCTCTTCAAGCTCTTCAGTAGTAAGTGGAAACCGGGCTGGGGGAAGGAGCGACAGCTGTTGAACACTGTCTTGATGCTTTGTAGCAGGCTCAGCTGCCGAATTTCATAGGGGTGACCATAATAATACAAATGAACTCATAGGACGGTAATAATAAATCCTTTGAGATGCTGCCAGACCTGCGCACTGCAGGCTTCAGATGCCAGCGGACAGCTGCTTGGCTAAATGTGGTCCCCAGTTGTCAAGGAGAGACCCACCCCGTTACAGGAGAAACAAATCAACAAGATGTGCGCGACACATGGGGACAGAGCCACAGGGAGGGGAGGGCATCACGTTAGACCTTGTCTCTGTCCTTAAGGAGCTAGCCATTGCAAATGTGTTCAGACCTTCAAATTTGACACAGGTGTGTGTGACTCAATAAATTAGGGATCAAAAAAAAATTTCATGTGCCCTAGGTGCTTATCCTGATTCTAGCCAAATAACTTACAGTTGTCAGACACCTGTAAAGGTAGTGGTAGCAATAAACTTGTGATTTTTTTTTTCCCCCAAGATTACCAAGTTTCCTTAAATCTAGAACAAAGGACTTCTGGTATCTACCATATGATTGCCAGAAAACTGCTGAATTTTTACCTTTAATTCTTCTTCTAAAATGTAGAGGTGATTAGATAATAATGTGATGACCTCCCCATTAGGTTTGTTTGGCGGATTCAGGAAGTACCTTATTTAGTTTCCAATTTGTTTTAATTGTCCTTTGCAAGGTAAGCCTGCACAGTGTGTTGCAGAGGGCAGAGCAGTTTTGGTTTGGTAAAGGTAGATTCAGCAGTGGTGAAGTTTGTCCAAGAGTGTGGTGGACTCACTCGCAGTAATTTTAGATCAGGTTTTCCTTTTGCAGAAAGGAAACTGAGTCTTAGAGTCAAAGTGTGTGTGTGTGTGTGTGTGTGTGTGTGTGTGTGTGTGTGTGTGTGCATGTGTGTAGCATGTATGTGTATGAATGTGTGTATACGTGTGAATGAAACCATAACTGGCATCAAAACCCAGCAGACATTTGGTTCATGTTACCAGGGTTTTTTTTTTGGTGACCAGATGAGATCAAACGACACGATTGTTGCTAGTCTAATTTGAGAGAAGGTATCCTTAAAACCCCATTGCTACAGGAGGCGCTGGGGAGGGCCGAACTCCTACTGTGGTTGAGGAGCTCAGACATGAGGTGTTCTGAGAGGAGATTTCCAGTGGGAACTGGTTTAGAAGCAGAGCAAAGGCAAATCGCTTGCCGCTATTTGGGGAATAGACGTAAAGAATGGGAACCTCCTTTTGCTAAAGGTGAACCTAAATCAGCCTAGAAACTACCCCAATTGATGGGCTTTCCTTCCCCCCTCTCCCCACTTCCTCATCTTCTGTTAACATTTGGGGCTGTTAGGAGTTTAAAAGACATTGGAAGGTGAGTCAATTTCTCTTTAGCTTAGGAAGCAATGTTAAAACAAAATTGATTACCAGCCTTGCAATGCTCTCCTTCAATGTAACAAAGTGTGATTTCAAAGCAGCAAGAGGGGTTTAATTAGATACAAGGGGAGCTAAGTTTATCCGGTCCCTAGCCTGCGACAGCTCCATGCTTTCACAGTTTGTTCTTGGTTACTCTTTACAAAACTCTTTAGGTTTCATAGAAGAGCTCAACAGGGGGCGGGGGTGGGGTGGGGGATTGTCCTTCAAATTCTGTTGCATTCTTGTGTATCCAGATTAATATTTTTAGAAACGTAGAATATATCCTATTTGTGTACGACTTATTTTTAAATTCATTTTTATACTGATTATTTGTATTTATAGGTTTTTAAATTGTGATTATTCAAATAACTTAATTTCTGGTATGTTGTAAATATTTGACATTTGGAATGTAAATGTCGACATTTATAATTCAAACATCACACCATTCTGCTGTGTAATGTTACTTTAACTATGTAAAGATGTGTTACATTTGTTTATGTTGTGAAATATTACTTTAACTATGCAAAGGCGTGTTACATTTGTTACTGCTGCATTTGTTTAATTATGTAAAGATGTGTTGCTGTTTCACCTTGCCTGCTTAAGGTACTTGTTTGGGCTAATAAAAAAAGCTGAACAGCCAATAGCTAGGCAGTCGAGGGATAGGTGGGGCTGGGGCAGAGAGAATAAGTAGGGGGAGAGAAGAGAGGAAGAGAAGAGGAGAGAAGGAGGGAGAAAGAAAGGGAGACACCTGGGGCCAGCCAGGCAGCTGCCAGCCAGTCAGATATAGAGTAGGACATGCAGAAAGAAAGAAAGGTAAAAGGCCCTGAGGCAAAATACGGGTGAATAGAAACAGGTCCCTCTCCTTCTGTGTTGTCGGAGTCATAGATACAGGAGCTATGCTCCACAAGTGTCCATTGGGGGCTGGGCTCTCCACAGTCCGTTCTTGTCTGTGGTCTAACCACCCTAGATGTACCCAATTTTGTCTGATCTTGGAAACTAAGGAGAGCTGAGCCTGGTTTGTACGTGTATGAAGATATAACGTAATTTTCAACAAGAATTATATTTCCGTTGCTGCAGTGTGGACGTGGATTATTTATTGGGGGTGAAGGAAAAATCCATGAACCCATCCATCTGTAAGGGAGACATTTTGTCCACTGTAATTTTTGTCACCATTTGCTGAATGGTATTTCCATAACATAACCAGATGTATGAGAACAGAATTTGCTGAACTTCAGGAATGATGCTTCCTCAATTCCCAGCCACATACCACCAGCCTGTAAACATACACACATCCATGCTTCCAACCAGTTTTCAAACTCATCTTCTTTAGACTTGAACTCCTAATCTTCCATTCTAAAACCACGCCCTCTCCAGCCTTCCTAATCTTGTTGGTGGCAGCTTCATGACTGATTGTTCAGTCCACAGTCTCCCTGTCTTCATCTGACCCCTAATCCAAGTCACCATGAGCTCCTGTGGGCTCTCCTTCAAAACAAGTTCAGGATCTGGTCACTTCTCACTATTTCCACCATCTCTACCTTGTCTCCAGGCACTTCCCTGTGTGCTCTTCTAGCTAAATTTCAAGTGATTGGCTCAAGGGATCATTGAAAAAAACGTGAAGAATGATATTCACGTTCTGTGTGCCCTGCAATGTGCCCCTTACGCAGAAGAAAAGCTATGGTCTTTGCAATGGCTCACATGATCCTGCATGATCCCTACCCTCCTCCCCTGTCGCCTCAGTATATCCCTTTATCTCATTTTTTGAGATTATAATATATTTACAACATTTCTCTCTCTGCTTTGCTCCCTCTAACACCCCTCCCCCAAATACTTCTCTTTGTTCTCCTTCAAATTAATGGCCTCTGTTTTCATTAACTTTTATTGTATGTCTAGTCATACACACATTCCTAAATATCACCTGTTGGGGCCATAAAACATTACTTGAATGTATCTCTTTCTTTCTATGTGTCCTTCACCACACTGACTGACTTCCTTGATTTTTTTTTTTTTTTGCATGGCAGAGGTATTTCTACTTATGTTTCTCACTCACTGTTTTCTCTGCCTGAAATGTTTCCTACAAGAATTCATGTGTCAGACACCTTTACTTCCAACTTTTGCTCATTTGTCTCTTCCATGAGATGCCGTCTGAGAATGCTATGAAAATTGTCACCAATATTCACTCGTTTATCATTATACTCCTTAACAACCTCAAAGTTGGTACCTAGTGATCTTTACCTTCCCCACCTTAGTCACAGGCTGTGTGATCCTTTTCTGCATGGAACTGGTTTCCAAGTCATTGAATATGGTGAAATTGTCACTTCTAAGTTAGTTTATATAAGAATTGAATGTCTTTTTATTGCTAGAAGACTCTGTTGGCTTTTCAGCCTGCATACCTTAATGAAAACAGGTATCTATGTGGGTGGAGTTATGTGGCAGGGAACCAGGGCCTCTGGCAACAGCATCGTGGTAAGCAAGCTTACCCCAGTCTACCAAATTCTACTGTCAATAACTGCTGAGAAAATTCACTCATGAATTCTTTAGTAGTAACTTTTAGATGAGACCAAAAACCCAGGACCAACAAGTTGTAACTTTGTGAAAAACAGAAGCACCTAAGAAGCAGAGAATCCAACCAAGTTGTACCTGTGTTCCTGACCCACAGAAACTGAGTTTAAAAAACATGGGAAAAATTTGTTATTTGTAGGTGATTGATATCTTCTTTGTATTTTTAATTAATAGATTGTAAACTCTAAAGGAGCTTGGGGCAGAAGTTATCTTGTTACAAATATTCAAATTACCCTGAAAAGTGCTGGGAACCTAGGACCTGCTCCTATTTGTGGGATGAGTGAATCATGTATTTAAGGAATGATGCTCTCTTCATCTAGCATTATTCTAGCTATGAAAATGCAGTAACATGCTGGGTTGTAGTGGTATATGCCTTTAATCCCAGCACTCTGGAGGCAGAGGCAGGTGTATCTCTGAGTTGAAGGTCAGCCTGGTATACAGAGTTAGTTCTAGGTCAACCAGGGCTACGAAAAGAAACCCTGTCTCAAAAAATAAAAAAGAAACAACAAAACCAAAATGCAGTAACAATGTAGTCTGCCACAGTAATATAATCCTCCATCTTTTTTAATAATGAACATTCTAATTTGTAAAAGATCTTCTAGGGTTGGGGATTTAGCTCAGTGGTAGAGCGCTTGCCTAGCAAGCGCAAGGCCCTGGGTTCAATGATCCTCAGCTCCAAAAAAAAAAAAAAAAAAAGATCTTTTAAAGTCAAGTGTGATAACTACATAACACTGTCAGTTACTTACATTTGTGTCAGTACTCAGTATTCATCCATAAAAATTTAATACTTATTTTTCAAATCAGATGTTAGAAAGTGGAAGACATTACAAGAGGCTTTCTTACTAATATTCGTATTTAATCGCATGTGTGTGACTCAGCTTAGGAACAATGTATTATTCAGTAATAGGGAACAAGAGAGGTGAGATCCATAATTAAAATCGTTCTTACTCCAGACATTCTATTCATCTTTATCTCTAAATTCATGTAACAGCCAGCTCAAGCCTAAAGTCCCAGCCTAGTGCCAGACTTTGTAGTAGCATAAATCCCTCCAGGCAGGAAAGTCAGGGAGCCCTGCTGTGGCATGATGTAGTCTTATATGAAGCAGGTTTGCCAACCACCAAATTGAAGCTCTCCATCTGTTTGGCATCCAACACAGGTTTCTGTTGTTGTTGTTTGTGGTGGCAGTGGTCTTTTATCTCTGAGAACACATCATTTAGGTGAGCTAGAAGTAATTACAGATATGGACTTATTTGTGTAAAGTGGAAGAAACAGGCCCATGAAAGGAAAGTTAGAAAAGGACAATGAGTAATGAGAGGTGAGTTTTAGCTCTACACAGTGAGAGCAAGGGATCCGAGGAGTGTGGGTGCCCTAGAACGTTTTATGTCCTGATGCTTCATAGAACATATTTGCTTACTCTCGTTCTCGGATATCTAGCCTAAACAACTGAAAAGAAATTCTTGCTTGGGGTTAGGCTGCGCAGAGAATGGTAGAGGAGCCCAGTGGCTATTTTTGTGGTAGCTTTGGCTGACTTCTCACATGTTAAAATCAAAGTAATATTCTTCTTCAGAGGCTATGGCACCATGACACGTAGCTACTGTTCTTGTGCGCAGAGTGGTAAAATAAGTTCCCTCTAACGGGCTCAGTCCTGAGGTCCAAGAGCAGCAGGCCATCGAATCAAACTGTGTCGAGAGCCGAGGGAACAGTTTATTACATCGTTCAATTGTAGTTAAAAACTAACTGTATGGAAAACATCAGATTAGACTCACCATCCCAGTTATTCCCCTTTTAGTAACAAAGTGAGAGCTTCCCAAATCACCAAACCCACCCAGGAGTCTTATCATGTAAGAATAAACATGTGCGTATCTTATTAATATTTAATACATGCACAACATATACATGTATTTGTAGAATGATTTGGCCAGAGACTGTGCTAGGTATATTGTACAGAAAGTAGTTTGGCAGTCATTGACCAGCCCGCAGAACCCATGTCAGTGGGTTGCGTGAGATGCCATCGGCAGCTGGGGCACTTATCTGTGACGATGCAAAAGCCTTCCTCAGGACTCTTAGAAATGTTGGCGTGTGGAGGAGGCATTGTCAGGAGCTAAAGTTCTGCTGAGCGTGTAGTTAGCAGCAAGTGTCAGTGACACGGGTTAATGAAACCACATTTGCCACCGCATTCCAATGTCCTGGAGGCCCTGCAGGAACTCAGGTTACATATTAAAACCTTAGCTCTCTGTGAGCGACAACTGGTGAAATCCTTTCTTTCTTTCTTTCTTTTTCTTTTTTTCTGATCAGCTGCCTGTAGATTTACCACCCCTAGGTTCTCCTCCATAGAAGCCGTGGGCTGGGATTTCTATCTTGGCTATGGCTCTGGGCGAACCAAGTATTTTTTTTTTTTTTTTTTTTTTTTTGGTTTTTCGAGACAGGGTTTCTCTGTGTAGCTTTGCGCCTTTCCTGGAACTCACTTGGTAGCCCAGGCTGGCCTCGAACTCACAGAGATCCGCCTGGCTCTGCCTCCCGAGTGCTGGGATTAAAGGCGTGCGCCACCAACGCCCGGCCAAGTATTTTTTTTTTAACTGAACATAGATTCTTTGTTCATATAATATATCCTGATTATAGCTTCCCCTCCCTCTACTCCTCTCAATTCCTCCCCCTCCCCTCCCATCAGATCCCTCACTTTCTTTCTCTAATTAGAAAGAAACTGGCTTCTAAGAGATAATAATAAAATAGAGCAAAATAAAATATAGTTAAGATAAAACAAAAACTATCACCTTAAAGTTGACGATAAACCAACAGAAGGAAAAGAGCCCCAAGAGAAAGCACAAGAATCAGAGACCCACTCATCTCACACTTACAAATCCCATGAAAACATTAAACTGGAAGCCATAATACATATGCTGAAGACCTCTTTAGACCTGTGCAGGCCCTGTCCATGCTACATTAGTCTCTGTGAATTCATATGAGCTCTGATTATGTTGATTTAGAGGGCCTTGTTTTCTTGGTGTCCTCCATCCCCTCTGGCTCTTATACTCTTTCTGCCTCCTCTTCCTTGGGGATGAACCAAGTATTTTTAATCCTCGATTTTTCTTCCCCTCCAAAGCAAAACCAGGTCTATTATTTAGCCCATCTGATGGACTAGTTGAGAAAGACCCTTGCTTCACCCTAGGGCCATCAGAAGGAGGGGAAGATGGGTCTTTACAATGCCGGCAGGAAAATGGTGAATGCAGGCAGCCTGGCTAGCTTCTTTCTGTGGACGGCAAGTGACTCTCCTTCCTACCTGTTTCCCCAGCTTGGTCCTGACCTTTAAGACCAAGCCTGGAAAATTGCCTAGTTAATGTTTAAAACAAAAACCCATTAACAGAAGGAAATGTCCCCCAAAGCACAGAAGGCCTTCATGCTGTGATCCCCTCCCGTGTTTCTCTTGGCAGAGTACACTAGATGTATAATCTCAAACACCCCATTCCTCCCAGTGAGAGGTCAGTTCCACTTCCAGCTGCAGCAAAGAATCTCATCAACATTCATATCTTGAAATAAAGCTTTCAGAGAAGAACTGTGCACATAAAGTTAGGGAGCACCATGAAAGACTAGTGAGCACAGACATCAGTGTGGGACTTAAGCTCTTGGAACAGGAACCAGCTAAAAGGTTGGCCTTGAAGTGAATTGTCGAACATGTGGATATTCACAATGGACTTGGTCACTGTGGTTTGGAGGCAGGCTCCCTGTCTGATCTTTCGTGATAAGACAATCATTAACTTGTATGAACCACACTGTGGGAATGTTTTGGAATTTTTCTTAAATGTGGGCAACAAGAGAGCAAAGTAAACGTTTGGTGTCCTGCCTGTGTTCTGGAGAAAATGCAGTGAGGAGGACTTGATGAAAATGGAGAAAAATGTCTCAGGGGTGTCTGTACCACTTCCCCCCCCCTTTTTTAAACAAGCTTAGAGTATCCCAGCCGAGGCTCATAGCACATCTTCCCTTTCTCAGTCTGCTAAGGCTCTGGAGGCAGTCTCTTTCAGGTTAATAACTATCAGGGCATGTTAAAGCTTAACCCTGTAGGCAGTCAAATGAATGGCCACTAGAGGATATGTATTTTTTTTTTTATAGACACTAGAGGGTAACTGAGTATGGTTTAGTTGCATAAAAAGGATGATGGGAAAATAGAAATTATTGTATGACTGAGGTAGCCCAAGTGATTAGAACAGTCACTGTTCAATGAACGATTCTGCTCATGTGACACATGCCTAGGATTGAGACACCCAAGTGCATCAGGCAGTGGTTACACAGCGAACACTCTGCTTCAACCTTTTCCTTGACAAGGTTCCACTTTGTCATGATGAAAGAATGTGGCCTGGGTATTCAAGCCACACTCCTCCATTCCTACTCTCCATCAACGCCTCTTATCCTAGGCTGCTTGTTTCCATTATAACAGATTTTTCACAGTGAAAAGAAATCAACTCAATTTTAATGATGCCCAATTTCCGATTGCTAACATTACTTCTTCCTGCCTTAGGATGGCTCTCCCTGTTCCACACCCCCCCCAATAGACATCACCTCCACAGTTTTAAAGGAAAAAAACGAGACATAACTTTATCATCTATCTGATTTTTGTTACTGGACACATGAATACCCTGCATGTGAAGTCTCCTATACTCCTTGCATCCAATTTTGAGGCTTTTGGGAGTTTAGATGCTTCTCTTGTATGTGTTCTATTGGTTAAAAGATGGATAAAGCTTTGTTTCACAGGGTACAGTAGTTGGCCCAGCTTGGGCTAGGCTGATGGGTAAGACCCAGGTTGGTAGAGAATGAGGAACAGGGGACACAGAGGAAAGGCTACTTCTCTTCTTTGTTCTTTGTTACTCTTTCATTTGACACAAGTTCATTGCATACTGCCTCTGGGCTAGGCACTGTTGCTAGAAGCTGGGGATTCAGGGTATCACAAAGACTGGATTCCCGTCTCCCTGAAGCTTACTTACAGTTTCCCAGAGAACTTGAGACAGATCTGTCTTGTTCCAGTGTAGCACTGAGAGGAGTCATGGCTAGCCAGGAGGCCTGTGGCAACCTGTGAATTCTTCCAAAAGAATCTCTAAATAGAAAGCTGAGTATGAAATCAGCCCAACGTAATCAAGATCCTGTGAACTCCTGGAGAGACTTGACCTGACCCTGGGACAAGAATTAAGAAGGAAATCTAATGAAGTTTCAACCCAAATATGAGAATCAGAGTGCATTTTGAAAAATCTCACAGTTCATGGTACAGCTGCTAAGCTAAACCTAGGAGGCTAGAAAAGTTCTGTTATATCGGAGGAAAATATAAGGAGAACCTTCAAAGACCAAGTACAAATTGGGAGAAAAGTCTTAGCAGAGTATATATTATCAAAGAGTAATGTATCCATGATATATTAATATGCAGTGTTCCTTCAACCTGATAAGATATTAAATGAAATTGCAATATACAAACCCATAAGAGTAACTGTACCAGACAAGTCCCCACAGGAAACAAAGGTCTCTTTGGGGATTTCTGTGGGAGAAGGTTTATAAAGAGACTGCAGTATGGTGGCCACGATTGAGGGGACACAGGAAAGGCAGTGTTAAGAATCCATTATCATTCCTAGGTCTTGAGATGCAAGAAACACTTGGAAGCTTAGAGAATGTGACAAGGGGACTTCCTCTTGAGACTGAGCTTGAAAGGGCACATTATGTACAAGTCCACACCCATAGAAGACCATAGAAGAGAAGAGAATGGATCTGTGGAGAGGGTGGAGTAAATGGAGAGTAAGCAGGACAGTTATAAATAGTGCTTATAACATAGTTTAAAAATAAATATAAAGAATGGATTTATTTAGAAGGAAATACTGGAAGGAATAACTCACACTAAAGTTATTTTCAAAAAGTTGTATAGAAACCTGCTTCTGTAGAAGTTTCTTAAAATACACACACACACACACACACACACACACACACACACACACACACACA
>CABHPR010137848.1:1937-37278 GCA_902168415.1 Peromyscus melanophrys
TTTTTTTTTTTTTTTTTTTTGTTTTTCGAGACAAGGTTTCTCTGTGTAGCTTTGCGCCTTTCCTGGAGCTCACTTGGTAGCCCAGGCTGGCCTCGAACTCACAGAGATCCACCTGGCTCTGCCTCCCGAGTGCTGGGATTAAAGGCGTGCGCCACCAACGCCCGGCAAGCCTCTCTTTTTTTCCCATGGAAGCCAAAATAATTATTTATTTATTTAAACAAAAATTTCAAAACCTTAGCATCTACAGAGCAGTTCCAAACAAATATTTAATAAATCAACAGACTGATGCCTACCTCATTAATGTGTGGTATGCATCATTTAGCACCCTGGTGGGATACACTGTCTTGAATTGGATTTTAGTGATTTCACTTTTGTTAATTCTGTCTCACCAAGGAGACTACGTTCTCATCAAAGGCCAAATAGAATGTTTGTTTCAGTTCCTCATACTACCTGAAATACAGTAGTTCTTTCATTAATCATAAATGATGTATGGCGTTGATTGCCTGGTGGCTAGCTTTGTGACGGCCATTTCTCAATCACTCTCACATCATGATAGAAGTGGAAGCCCATGTTGTTATATGTAATGAGTATTTTTCTGACCTGCCACCCAGCTCCCAAATAATGACATGGAGATTTCTAATTAATTATGAAAGCTCAGCCTATAGCTTAGGCTTGTTCCTAACTATCTCTTATAACTTAAATTAACCCATTTATATTAATCTATGTTCTATCACGTGGTGTTACCTCTCTTCCATCTTGCACCTCCTGTTTCTTCTCTGTCTCTTGGCTTCTCCTTTGCACCTAGATTCCTCCTCCTCTTCCTTTCTCTCCCCAGAAATCTTGCCTATACCTCCTGTCTAGCTATTGGCTGTTTGGCTTTTTATTACACCAATCACAGCTATACATCTTCACACAGTATACAAATATCTCACATCAGTGTGTGTGTGTGTGTGTGTGTGTGTGTGTGTGTGTGTGTGTGTGAGACACCATGTTAATGGAACATTATTATAGGTGAGTGATGTGAGCATCACGTCTCTAGTTGTTATAGTTTTTAAGGAGATTTTATTACACTGGATGGTAGCAGTGGGGTGTACAACAGGAGGGAGGGAAGGAAAAGAGGAACAGAGGCAGGGACAAAGGAATTCCTTTTCATTAAGCTGTACCTTTCCATCTTCTAGATTTTCAGGGCTTGAACATAATAAATAAGTGCACTAGAAATATAACAAACCCACACTTATATGATATAACCAAGGTTATTTATCTATAACCAACTCTTTTTTGTGGGCATTTGAATATGGGGGTCTCAAAATAAATATAATAACGATGAAAGAAGTGTATTCCAAAGTGTACTTTTTAAAAATGGGGTAAAACATGCATAGAGAAGGCACATGCATTGGCCGTTCCAGTTTTACTTGGTTTTAGATTTCATGTTGGCATGGGATTACTAGGTAAATACAGCAAAGAGCTTGACGTTTCTGAAGTTCGTTGAAAATGGAAAACATAATGAGAGTCCTTATACACAAAGTATGCTTATTCGAAAAGGAGTTCTGTTGGTTTTAAAAGCACTTTCATTTAAAATTCTGCAGACTTTGATCTTATCCCAGTTCCCTTCAATCACAGGACTAAAGACCATTGCATCATTTTTTAGTTCAATATTATAAGGCATGGAGACCAAACTATTATTTTAATGTCACTGATTGGTTGAATATTCATGCTGAGCCTAAAATATTCATTTTTTTAAGCTTTCATATTTGGTTCAATTTTTCCCACTTATTATAAAAGCATGAGTTCTTAATGATTTGTGCTGTGGTTGATGCAATATCGTTTAAGGGAGGATGTTGATGTTTTGGGGATGAAAGTGACAAAATGACCTTTGCACTGACATTCATACATACCTGTGGAGGTCACAGTGCGAGTAACAAAAAGTCATGAACAAAAAAATTGGGATTCCTGGTGCCTGACATGGCCTGTGTTCCCTTTGGCCGTCCATGTTGCTGTAACTGTGACCAGGTACTCTGCAGCACTGTAGTAGACGGGTGCGTGGTAACCACTGTTGACCTGACCTTCCTCTCTGTCTCCTCCCCTTGCTCCATCTCCCCTCACACCAGCTTCTCCTATTGTCTCTGCACTTCAAGGGTTGAGAGTGACTTCCTGCTCTTGTTCATTTATAGGCCGCATCTCTATGTAGCTTTGAAGACCTTCTAACACCATCTCATCTTTGAAATTCTGTCTCTGCAAAATTCGCTTTCCTAAAAAGGTCTAGAGTGGTTTGTATGTCCCTGGCAGGGTCCTGAATTATAACAGCGTTGTAACTAGCCAGCTGCTAACATCAAAATTCAACAGGGAGAACTTTTGCTGGGCTTATTTACACCTCAAACAACCCCATATTTTTTATCCTTGGCCACTTTCACACCAAGTATAGAGCGCTGTATGATCTTAACCAGTCCTGTGAACCAAGCACATAGAAGCATGAGAGCTTAGGAAAATGCATCAGACATTCAGGGAACTGATCAGTCACACTGCCCTCTTGAAAGTGGTACTAAGTACCTTGTACCTTTCAGGCATTGGAACCCACATCACATGAAGCAGAATACACTTAGATCTCATTGCCAACATTTCCTAGGCAACAGACAAATATAACACAGCTGAAGCCTTGCTTCACAGTCTCTGGCTTTTAGTATAATGACATGGAAAGCATTCCCCAGGCCTTGCATATCTGCCCAGGCAGCAATCCCAGGAGTTTCTCCGAATGTCTCGGCTCAGGAAGAAGTGATTCTGCTCCTTAGAGTCGCATGAGATTCCTGCCTGGAGTGCTTGGGGTGGCCAAGGGCACAGAACTGAATAAAACGTTCCAAGCTGAAGGCCAAAGGGCCAAAGAAAATAGGAAACAGACAACAAAGGGCCAGACACAGGACATGTAGTCAGTGTAAGTAAGAGAAATCCTTTTAAATTCGGCCCTGAGTCTCACTCAGAGCAGAGGGCAAGTGAGCAAGAGGAAACATGGTAATAAACTCAAGGCTGATTGCTGAGTTCATGGTAGAGGGAACATGCAGACCATCTGCAGGCTTGAGAAAGCAAACCTATCAAGAACAGACATGGGCTACAGGACCAGCATTGGTTGGAGAGGCGGTAAGGCATTGCTTTTGTGTTCTGTTGCCCTACTTAAGGACAGGTAACTTGGCCTCGATTTTACAGCCCCCTTTCAGGGATAGTAGTAACAACAGCCCCATTAGTTCTTGTGAAGACTAAAAGTGAGATTACATACATAAACTACCTGGCATTTATGACCTGGTGAAATAGTCTAGAAGAATACTTGATAAACTGCTAGCCACATTTTTTCCTTATCAAAGCCTACAATGGGGGCTTGGGGATTTAGCTCAGTGGTAGAATGCTTGCCTAGCAAGCACAAGGCTCTGGGTTTAGTCCTCAGCTCTGGAAAAAAAAAAAGCCTACAATGGGACTTGACATGTCACTCACCCGGTAGTTCAACAATCATTTAAAAATATGATGGATATTAATTACACAGAATAATTTTCTTTTGAGACATTGTCTCATACAGCCCAGGCCACCTCACACTCACTGTCTCACTGAGGCTGCCCTTGAATTATGATCACTGCCTATAACACCGAGTGCTAGGATTACAGGCACATAGGGGACTAGATATTTTTTTCAAGACAGGGCTTCTCTGTGTAACAGTCCTGGCTGTCCTGGAACTCACTTTGTAGACCAGGTTGTCCTTGAACTCACAGAGATCTGCCTTCCTCTGCCTCCCAAGTGCAGGGATTAAAGGTGTGTGCCAACATCACACATGAGGCACTAAATTTTTAAAAATCAGTTTTATAAAATTTAAGAGTGAGAAGATCAGAGCTAAAGTCTCAACCTAAGGAATTTGACTATCCATCCTTCAGAGATCATGCTTGCTTGTTACACATATTTAAGTGCTGATATAGACATACATTCACTTAGGTTTCATCCTGTATATACTGGACCACCTATTCATTGTGAGACTTTCATTTGGTCTGACTCAAGAGAGCTCAATGATGCCAATAGTCAAAAGGCTCTCATTTGGGGGCAAGGTGGAAATGAGAATAAACAATATGATGGGTCAGAGTTAGCAAAGGCTGTGGGGAAGCCATGAAGGCAGAAAATTCATCCATTCATTTGTTAGTTCATGCAACAAACTTTTCTTAATTCACATATTGTGTGGAAGACACCAATAAAATGTAACCACAAATAAGATAGGTAATCCTTGATCTCTTGGACTCATGGTGGCTCTGCTTATTACAATTATGAAGGGTTGAGTTGAGACTTTAAGAAAGAGGACTATTTAGGCATGTTGATGCACACCTTTAATCCCAGCACTTAGGAAGTAGAGACATGTAGATCTCTGTGAGTTTGAGGCCAGCCTGGTCTACAGAGTGAATTTCAGGCCAGCCAATGCTATATAGTGAGATCCTGTCTCAACGAAGGGAAAAAGAGTGAGAAATAAATAGTAATAGAGGCAAACAAGGGAAATGGTTACTGAGGAGGGAATATCTCCTGTACTAAGGAATCCCAGCATCTCCCTAGAAAGGGCACTGGCACCTAGCCTGGGTGGCCCCATCTCATTATCAAGTGGCCTCTCCTTGGGTCCTTGCAAAAATCTTTGTTATGGACTGTGACTGTGTTTTTTCTGTAAAGAATTTCTTTACACCCAGCTCTGGGGACTTAACCACCTTATGAGCAGCTGTGGACACATGTTTTAGGACACTTGGTTCTACTGCTTTTTAACCAGGTCTACAAGGTGTACAAAAGCATCTCCAGGTCCAATTGCAGATCTGTGTAAACTTGCACTTTGATTTCAATCCTAGAGAGGGGAGAGAGAGAAAGAGAAGGGGAGAAAGAAAGAGAGGGAGGGAGGGAGAGAGAGAGAGAGAGAGAGAGAGAGAGAGAGAGAGGGAGAGAGAGAGGGAGAGAGAGAGAGAGAGAATGAGACCTACAGTCAAGCACAGGTATGGTGGGCATGAATAATCTCCATTATGGGAATCACATATGTACACAAAAAATTTGAGTATGGATTATACAATAACTTCAAGGACAATAAAACCCAAATTTCCCTAACAATATGGACTTGTATCTTTACAGTCTTCATCTTTTTTGAGATATTTCAATGGGCTGAATATTTTTGTGAGGTTTTCTATCAGTTGCTATTATTTGCATTGCAGATAGCACCGAATTATATCTACTTTTCTCTGTAGATTTACAAAATCAAAACAACCAGATTTGTTGCTTTTAACCCCCCCCTTGCCCCTTTCTTTCTAATGAATAAGTCAGGGAATTGGGGAGCTGTTCCCAAGGGCACTTTCCTGGAGGTCCCTTCAAGCTAAGGTGTCTTCTGCTGAGAGCAAGTCAAGTTGTGCTTGTGGCATAAGGTCATGAGAGGTCTCTGAGTCATGGGAGATGATAATGAGGAGCAGCTCAGCATTTAGTCATCAGTGTTTTATTATGTTTTAATTCTTTCACAGTTAGAGACTCCCTGTAGGGAAAGTTGTGTAACTTCTGACAGAAGAAGAGGGATTGTCACTAAATACCAAAATACATTTTAGGATGCAGGCATTGACAAGTGGGGACCCCCATCTGATAGAAAGAACTAACTGTAGTTAGCTTCTAAACTATTACGCAGTAGATGGTCTACAAGTGGGTTGGATCTGAAATGTCTCCAGAGGCTCATGGTTTCTGTGCTTGGCTGCCACTTACAGTGCAGTTTTGAAGACAGTAGAGACTTTAGGAGTCAAGTAGTAGGGCTTTGGAGGTTATGTCTACCCCGGGTCCTGGCCACCCCACTTCGCTTCCTGGTTCATCACAGTGTGAGCAGGGCCTGCTCCATACTGCTGCCACCTTGAAGTCTGTCATACCTTTCCACCTTGAAGGACCCACACTCCCAAAACCGCGAGCCTCAATGATCCTTCTCTCCTTCAACATGCTTCTGTTTGATATTTTGGTCACTGTGACACAAAAATAACTAAACACACTTGTGTAGGGTGGCTTCCTGTCTGGCAACTTGGTTAGCTGAGTACGAAATGAAGACTACTGAAACTCGGAGACGACAGGTTTACCTTTGAGAAATCTTTACCTCCCCGTGGGCTTCCAAAAGGCTAGTCAGATCTCAACTGGATGTAGACAGATAGGGCATGGTGGTTCTACCCGGGTTGGTGATAGAAGGACTGACCTTTATTGGGTTCACTTAGCACCACAAAGGTCATGGGCAGCAGGAATGGGTGTTGGGAAGTGCTGGCATAGTTGGCTCTTTACATGACTGTTGCCCAGAAAGAAAAGATTTTTATTTCAGAGATGCCATGGTATTTTGACCCCAGGAGATAATGACTAGAATTACAGAATCTATCCAAACTGCATAGTCAATCATTCTATATGCATTGTTTAAAAACTGTTCATCATTAACGACCTTCATCCTTCCTCATTATTTCTAGAACAAATACTATACTGACACCTTTTTATAAAAACTTAGAAACTAAAATGTGAAAACATTATTTTCAGCTGTCAGAATTCTTGATTATTATGATTTCAAATTTGTCTACAGTGGATATTTATGCTCAGGAAAAAGTTATTGTAATTTGAACCTATAAATCCTTTATATTACTGCTACCTATCAAGCTTACCATTCTAATTTATTGACATTTTCTTCTGCTCTCAGTCAATTAGACATTATTTCTCAGTAAATTTGGTTCAAGAGAGATGCTGTTCTGCACTCCAATCTTTCAAAGCATTGTTGCACCTGAACACCGTGTAGCTGAGACACAGAGTCATGTGAGCCATGGGCCCTAATTCTAATGTAATGCTAACCTGTCTTGGTTTGAGACTGAGACACCTAAAGGAGCTGTCACCTATCCAGTGGTCTTGCTGTAGAATACGATTGGATAATGATGTGTCAGAGTATGTGTTTCTGTGTTTTGTTTTGTTTTGTTTTGTTTTTAACCTGTAAAAAATGTGAAGAATACTGAAATTTGAGCCAGGTGCTGTGGTGTACACATTTAACACCAGCACTCAGGAGGCAGAAACAAGCACATCTCTGTAAGTTCAAGGCTAGCCTGGTCTACAGAGTAAGTTCCAGGCCAGTCAGGGGTACATAGTGAGAACCTAACTTGAAGGGGAAAAAAACCCTGTAAATTACTTGGAATAAGAGGTCTACCCAGTGGAAAAGAAGCTCAAATACATTTAGATTTTTTTTATGGGACTGAACCAGCCAAATCAAACACATGCTTTCCTGAAGCTTCCAACTTCTTACTGGAAAGTCACACTCTTCAGAAGTTTGTTGTTTAATTATAATTCATGCCTTTTGCAGATTATATTATGAGGTGGACCAAAGGAAAATGTTAGACATGTCCACTTGTGATTTCTATTGTGCTATTTGTGGTTTGCCAACTCCATACACTGAGTGGTCTGGTATATGCAAAGACAGGGCCAGTTCCTGGCAGGCTGAGCCACTTCAGTGGGAAGGAGAAAGAGCAATAGAGCAGATTACAGTACAGATCTTCTATAACGTGGCTTTGCATAAGCTCACCATGTCAGAATCTAACCGAAAATCCTATGATACCTGTAACCCTAAACCAACTTCATTGCCCTCCCCAGAAAAGAACTGTTGTAACACATAAAAATGGAACTTCCAAGATTTAATTCTGAAGAGAACTTCTGTCCCTCCCCGCCTTTTCTCGAAACAGGTCTAACTGGTCTCAAAGGAGAAAAAGGAAATCCAGGCATTGGAACTCAAGGCCCAAGAGGTCCCCCTGGTCCAGCAGGTAAATCTTTCTACCTAACAGAAATTATAAGATGTAACTCTTTATGGTCACTTCCTAGGTGAAGAAAATAGCCATATTTCGCCCTGGTGTCAACAGGAATAACTGTGTTTCTCATTTATTTTATTGCAAGGACAATGCACTGGTCACAATCCACCCATGATGTCAGTCTAGAAAGTGACAGCACATTTGGGCTCATTTTGGTTGGATGAGTTAGATAAGGCTACAGGGACACATACATCCCAGGAGCTTGGGGATACGATGAAACTTGACTTCACCTTTGCATACTTTCGTGTGTTTGAGGTAAATACTCCCCTGTGTTGAACCACATGATGTCCATCATGAGTTATGCACTCTCCAAGAAAAAGGTGAAGAAGGCCCATCAATCTCCTACACATTCACACACCTCTGGCTGGAACTAGTCACACAGCCTTAGCTGAACTGGAAGGGAGGCATGAAATCTGGAGAAACACAAGGGAATTTGGAGAACACTGGTGGTTCCTGCTGTGGTTGTCTTGCCAAATGAGCTTTGTGGAAGTTTTGAGTTGAGTACAATATCATGCTTTTCAAATTATCTCCAGATGAGCTGAGTTGTCACCGGAAACATGAGCTTGTGTTCTATTGTATTTACAACCCTAGTCCTAGCCATATTGAGTCAAACGAGTACAGATTTTCCTTTTCAGTGTAACAGTGGTTTTGGAACATGTCTTTAAGTGATAGCACAAAATCAATAGGTCCCTCTTAATTGTAAGTACTTTTAGTACCAGAGGTTGTGTGAGGAACTGATGTCATGTGTTCCACAGTTTCGGTGGTTTATGAGAACTGATGGACTGAAACTGAATGTACTTGTAGACCTTCTCATCCTTCGAACAGCAAGCTGTACTTGTGTATATATCTCATTTCAATGTTAGTTGAGTGGGATTTTAATTTTCATAGCTTTAATATTTCATATATACACATAATTTGTTTTGATTAAATCCATCTCCATTCCCTCTCAGATTCCTCCCTATCTGCCTCCTATACATCACTTTTCCTTCCAACTTCATGTCATGTGCTCTTAAAAAAAACCCACTGAGTCCACTGAGTACTGCCTACATGTGTACAGAAGCAGGAAAACCTACTAGAGTGTGGGTAGCCTCTTAGGCATCACTTCCTGGAAGAAAACTGACTTATCTCACAGCAGTCTTCAATTTCCAATAGCTCCTCAGTTAGGGGAGGGACTTCTAAAGCCCCTTCCTCTCTCTATGTAGTTGAATGCTTTTATTTCTAGTTGGAGAATGCTTTTTAAACTAAGGAAAGCCAGGCCTAAAATTCAATAGGCATGAAAACCCAAAAAACCAAACCCAACAAATTTCTTGAACTCAAAAAAAATTTTAATCATCCCTTATTTCCATTCAAAGTTCTTAATTGATGTAAGATGGCCTAAGGAAATTTAAACTAATGTACTGGGTCCAATTTTAAACTACTTTCCATTTGTCTTTTCCAGGATGATGTTTTTAGACCTAGACTAATTTAATTAGCTGAAAATGTAAGCCAGTACTAATTTACACAACAATTTTAGCTTTATGAGACTGTGATTTGAATATATTCATGTGTGTACATATATGCATGCCTACACATTGGATTCATGAAGGGCTGTATTGGAAAACAAGAGCTCCATTGAGAAAATGAGGTTTTTGAGAATGGCCTACTCCTTTCCCTTGAATGCCCAAGAGGACACAGAGAAGAATACATTTTGCTCCCCAGTGTTGGAGCTGATTGCAAGCATTGTCTTTGAGGAGAACATGTGATTATGATATGATCCTTTGCTCAGGGACTCAACTTTAGGAAAAAGTACACAATGAGCAGAATGGCTGGTCCCCTCATTGTTACATCTTTTAAAGTTAATTTACTTCATGGTGGTCTCAAAACTCACTCTGCGGTTGTAAATGACAAACTCTTCATCATTGCTTGCTTCATAGGACCTTCAGGAGAAAGTCGTCCTGGCAGTCCAGGGCCACCTGGCTCTCCTGGACCAAGGGGTCCCCCAGGCCACCTGGGAGTACCTGGTCCACAGGGTCCTTCTGGCCAGCCTGGATATTGTGACCCTTCATCGTGTTCTGCCTACGGTGTTGGAGGTAAGTACCAGCCTCTTGTGGGCTTTGCAAAGTTATACAGTGGTTACTACTAACCTGTGGAGGGGTTGAAAATCAACAGTTAGGAGAGGGTAGCAGAGCCTGGACTCCTCACTCCCTTACGTTATCTTCTGTAGACTGCAATTTTCTGTCCAGTCTATGTAAATCCCCTGGGGCTGGGGATATAGCATAGTGGTAGAATATTTGCCAAATGGTGACCCACATAGACTTGGCCTCCTACTGGGTCATTTGTCACATATAGTTGAACGTTTTAGTATCCTCCATGCTGTTCCTATCATGGTGTGGCCATGACATCCGTGAAATTTCACTTTTCGCTTTAGACCTTCCCCATAATGAGTAAGGCTACCACGATTCTTTTAGAGGACATCCTGCCCACCAGATGACAAGGGAGATCTTAAGAATAAAAGTAGCCATGTTGTCTTTGCTTCATCACTAAGGGCTAGACTGAGAATCTGAGAGATGAAGCAATCTTCCTGCTCACCCTAGGGCCTTTCTGAACCACAAATCAAGAGGTTCAGAGAGAGCTATGGGTCAGTGCATAGATTAGTCAGTGAATGGAATTTTTTCTGCTTTTAGAGAAATTTAACCTTAGTTGCCCGAGAAATTGGTCAAAGTTGTGTTGATGTATTTTTCTCTGTTCATCTTTTCCCTCCTTGTCCTCGTCCTCTCAAATCTGTCCCCTGTCCCCTAAGATCTCATCCCATACAATGATTACCAACACTGAGGTGTCAATCTTGCACTTTGGTTGCATTGGCCTGGGCATCTGGCTATGGATACAGAACCGGTTCACCACCACTACTAAGCTCCTGCCTGTAACCCTGTCACCTCTTTCTTGCCTCAACTGCTTCCCCACCTCATCATGTTCAAGTCCTCTGCCTACCCTGCACCAAACGTGTTGGAGTGATGGCATCAAAACGTAACAAAGAAATATAGGTCAACTGTGATAGAAACTGACTTCCCGAGTCAGTCTGAATGGAGTTCTGTGTGCACCAAGACTCGATCCCAACCTCCTCTATACTAAGCCTCTGTAACAGTTCCTCAACTGTATGTCTCTCTTTCCTATCCCACACAAGATGATGAGCACCTTCCCTCCTGGCTCTTCTGCTTCTCCTTCTTCTCCTTGTCACCCTCTTCCCACTCTCCCCTGGTGATGGACTTGTAACACAAGATTGGGTTTTTAATTTTATACTTTCGCTTACGATTCTACTTCATTTCAGAGTTTCTTTTGTAAATAAAACATACAATATTTGCGCAATTGGCCACGATTCTAGTTTTCCAACATTATTTTTTTTCTTCTAGTTTGTCTTTCCTTTCCTCCTTTACTAACTATGAAGCCTCACGGGGAAGCAGCATAGTGGGCTAGGCCATGAGTACTTTCTCTTCACACAGGGCACTTCTGTGGTTTACTGACCAAATCTGTGTCTCTAAGGACTCAGGAGAGATTATCCATTTCTGGTTCCTGGGTCCCATCAGGCCCCCACCCCCACTTTTCCTCTTTAGTGTCCCATCCGGATCAGCCTGAGTTCACACCGGTCCAGGACGAGCAGGAGGCCATGGATCTGTGGAGCTCGAGCATCTGATGGCCTCAGGAGACATTTGAAGAGCAGTGGCGGGCCCTCTTCTGGAGCTTTACTTACAAAATGTTGTCATGTGGTTTGTATGCTACTTTGCAGGGGGAGGCCAGGCTCATGTCATCAGCTGATATTTCCTCTATGGTTATCTATCATTAATTATGGTTTTAAAAAACTGTATTTTTAAACCATCCCCTTGTTTTGTGACACTGTTGAAATTTTGTCCCTTTGCTGTTTTAATTGCATGCCAGATAATTTGGTCTTCTTCCAAAGAAGAGTGCTGAGAGAAGAATTGAAAAGGATAAGCTGAACCCCAGAATCTCTTCTCTGTTAGATCATTTCAATTTACAAAATGTACAAGAGATTTGTGGTTACATTGGAGGGAATTGGGGCCCCAGTAGTGAAAGAGTGAACAAGGAGACTCATGGTGAATGCCACTTACCCCATACCCAGGGCAGTGACCTTGCTGATGATTAAGATGCCACCATCATTGAGGAAACTACCTCTTTTTTGTTTAAAATAATCTGTTCAATTCTTAGATCACTCAGTAACTGGTTTCACGGGTATTCAGAAATAAAAGCTAGAATATAGCCTTTTTGGATTTGATAATTAAAAAAATAGATTGTTTTCCAATAGTTTTTGATCCATGTAAAATAATGACTTCCTACCAACTCCAATGCAAAAGAGACCCTTTTTATTAAATGAATAATTTGTCCAGCAGTGTGTTTCGGGGCTTGCCTCCCCTTGACTACAGGGATTGCTTTGTAAATGCCGATATGTTTTTGAAGACTTGTTTTTATTCTTTTTTATAAGCAAATAAAAAAACTTAAAACAACATGTGTGGTTTCTTTTTATTGTACTTCTGAATGACACCTTCAACTTTTGTGGTTCTAGTTGAGCGTCCACCTGAAAAGGAACAGCTCTGGTCCTGTAGGTAAGCATCTAACTCTCACTCCTTCATCCCTTCATCTTCAGTGCAGTAGAATGCTTACCAGAACTGATGGACTTCACACAAAGTGCCTGGCATCATTTTGATATCATATAATTTACCAGGCAGTGAAAGCAACACAAATGTACCAGTTCTGCTCAATAACATAGTGATTGACCAAAGAACTCTTCTGTCTTCTAGTATTAAGACATTCCTAAAATCCTCCAGAACAGTGGTTCTCAACCTTTCTAATGTTGCCACCCTTTAATACACTTCCTCATGTTGTGCTGACCCTCATCTATAAAATTATTTTTATTGCTACTTCATAACCATAATTTTGCTACTATTACATTCACTTCTGATAGTCTTAGGTGACCCCTCTGAAAAGTTTATTCAACTCCCCTCTCCCAAAAAAGGGGGTTGCAACCCACTGGTTGAGAACATCTGCTCTAGATGGTAAAGAGGAAATTAAATTTAATCCCACATACTTTAGCCCTTAAATTAGAACTTCTCTTTTCTTCTTTTGAAGGAAAATCAAAGTACTAAAACATATTTGATTTTTGTCTTAGTAAGAGTTTCACATCATGACCACAGCAACTCTTACAAAGGAAAACATTTAATTGGATGGCTTACAGTTTCAGAGGTTTAGTCCATTACGTTCATTGTGGGGAGCATGGCAGGAGGCAGGCAGACATGGTGCTGTAGAAGGAGTGGAGAGTAGAGAAGGAGCTACATCTTGATCCCACAGGCAACAGGAAGTGGTCTGAGATGCTGGATGTGGTTTGAGCATATATGAGACCTCAAAGCTCACCTCCACAGTGACACATTGCCTCCAACAAGGCCACACCTACTCCAGCCAGGCCACACCTTCTAATAGTGCTACTCCTTTTGGGGGCCATTTTCTTTCAAACCACCACAAGTTCTATTATTTGCTGGTTGAAATTAGGAAAGAAAACCATATCTTTCTGTGAGTTGCATGACCCTGCTAACAACCATTTTAAGAAAGCTGGATGTCTTTGCTGTGGGATGTCTTTCTGTACACTGTGAGATGTCTTTCTGTATGCTGTGAATATATGTGTTGCTCCCACTGACTAATAAAGAAAGCAGCTTTGGCCTATGGCAAGGAAGCTTAGAGGCAGGTGGAAAATCCAAGCAGAGATACAGAGAGAAGAAGAAGGGTGGAGTCAGGGAAGACAGCAGCCTGCCATCTAAGGAGCAACATGTAACAGGTAAAGCCATTGAACACATGTCGATACATAGATTAATAGAGATGGGTTGAATTAAGTTATAAGAACTAGCTAGCAAGAAGCTTGAGCCATAGGCCATAAAGTTTGTAATTAATATTATGCCTTAGAATAATTATTTTATAAGCAGCTGTGGGACCACAAGTGGGAGAGATTCATCCCAACCTTGGGGCTGAGTAGGACTGGAGAAACTTCCAGCTATATGTCTTCATTTACAACCAAATGTAGGTTCTGTCTGGATCAGGAAAAGGCTGGTGAGAAGCAGAGTGTTTGTTAGGTCACAACATTTTCTTACCCTCTGTCCTCCTGAGGACCCCATTACTTCTTTTGGTTTCTATCACTAGAGAGAAGAAATCTTCTTGATAACAAAGGATTCAACAGCAGCTTTATGTGTGTGCCTTTGAGGACCCAGGCAAATAGCTTTCTGGTATAAAGGAAGGCGTCAGTGAGCAAGTAGCCTATATCCATCTTTAAGCCCTAGCTGAAATTTACTGCAGAAAAATAGGACCAGTGAGGAAGAGGAATGCTTGATAGCACACAGCAAATCCACATAGTCTGACCTAGAATCCCGTGGGAGAACTCCTCCAATTTAAGTAACTAGGAAGGTAACACATTGCTCGATGACAGTTCTCTTTCAGGTTTCTCAGTCTGGGAATGAGAAATGGCAACTATCAAGATGGATGTTCTGTGTGTTTTAGATGAGTTAGGTGAGAACAAATGTCTAATACGGTGTCACTACAAAGACTCAGTTTTTAATGGATGATGAAACCATTAGAGGCTCCAATCCATTCTTGCCATTCTTGGCTTTGATTTTGTTTGGTGATCTGAATCCACTTATGTAAGCAACAGCAAGTCTCATTTGCTTAGCGTGTGTCATCGCTTGGACCCAGTATATCAGCTTTTTATTGAGTGAAATGTTCAGAATAAAAGGTGTAACTCAGATTCGGGATTTGTGTGTTTATAGTACATTGCCTATAATATGAGCTGACGCTCAAGAGCATTTTTACTGACTAGCTTGCCTTGGCAGGAATGTACTTCTCTCTGTATAGATGGAGGGCATTTTCTGAAAGTAATAGGACAGCCATCCTATCACGAGAAGAAACATTACTCCTCAGAATTTTCATCACGTTTGTTAGAATTTGTTTCTTTTGAGAATAGTCATTTTAGGATATAGTATTTTTTTTTTTATCTCAGAAAGACTCTAATTCGAGGATGACCTCGTTCCCTCTTTCTTCTTTGCCTTTTCTTTCTGGTTCATTTTTCCATGCCTAACATTGCTGTTTTAGTTGAGGATGAAAACAAGAACATGAGAGATGTGGACTATGTCCTCATGAAGCTTCCGTTCCTTCCTTATGGAGAAAGAACAAAAACGCATGAGTAGACCAGCAAATTAATTAAAACTCCTAAGTGACATAGAGACAGAAAAAGTGCCGAGATGGGAGTAAGAAAGGTAGTAATGTAGGAGCAAATGCTTCCAATTGGGTGGACATAAGATGCCTCTGATCATTTAGTTTAGAAATGCAGATAAGCTGAAAGCTGGAGGAGCATGGAAGCCCAGAGCTCAGTGCCCTGCCAGGAAGCCGTTGTCACACGAGAGGAGGCCAGTTGATAGGAGGGTGAATGGACGAGGGAAAAAGATAAACCTGGAGACCAAAGCATGCAATTAATGACTTAGATTTGAAATTGAATCCCACTAGAATCAGTCAAGACATTGTCAAAGGCAAAACTACATGGTCTTCTGTGTGTTTTAAGTTGATATAAGGCAAATAGCTTTTCCATTGGCCACGTTGCTGGACTTTTGTTCTGAAGCTGTCACTGAGATTGTGTTCTGAGCTGTCAGTAAAGGCCTACCCCAAGAACATTGTATACACTGTGAAGTTAAGTTGGGCTAGGCACAAAGAAATGAGTTAAAAACCCAACACACACAGTGTCAGTTCAAATCTGGGCATTCTGCCAGCAGATATACACTTTTACTCTACTACTGTATTTTGTGTGATGATATATTTTAATGACAAAGAAAGAAAGTAGCATGGGAGCTTAGAATGATAAACAGTTATTTCTTTCTTATACATTCAGGGCAGCTGCTTGGCATATCTTGATCTAGGATTTTGCACTGCTTCTATATTAGACATTCCTAGTCTCAACATGCCCTTCTGTGGTTGTTGTGGGAGCAGCAGAAAAGAGGGCATTTAGACTCCTCTTTCTAAGCTTCTGTTGGAAGTGATGCACATTGTCTGTGCTCATGTGCCATTGACTTAAAACAATCAGGTGATCATTTTTCAGTGATGGGAAGAAGTACAACTATTGGCCAACAAAGCAGAAGAGAACCTGGATGGTTGGCAAGGTATGCTAAAGGCTGCCATTTCAACTGTAGTTTATTTGAACCTCGTGGAAACCCGAGAGCTTGTTCACAAGCATCTTGGTTTTCCCAATGAAAATGCAGAAGCACAGAAAAACTAACTTTATTACCCAAAGACCCACAGATAGAATTTAAATCCAGGCATTCTCGAGAAGATATGATGCCCTTGTAACTTGCAGACACTACCTGGCTTTGTGGGTTGGTAATTCTTAGCATGGCAAAGAAGGGTGGAAGTGGAACCCAGTAATTCAAAGATTCCATGACTCTATGGAGTTCCCAAAGAGTCCCATTCATCTGTCTGAGTCCAGAACTGATGTATGTTCTGCCCCCTAAACACACACACACACACACACACACACACACCCCACAGTCAAGGACCACAGGCATTGAGTAGGCAACCACTTGAGATGTATCAGTTTGAAACCATCCTGTGGTGTAGAATGGATTGGAGGGGATCAGAGCAAACAAGAAAACAGTACTTAAAACATGGTAGTGGCCACTGACAGACAATAGAGGGCCATCTAAGCTGTTGGAGTCAGTGGCTCACTAATCAACATGAGTGGAGATGAAGAAAGTCAGTGTATCCTAGCCCAATACTGGCATAAACAACAGAGTAAATGAGACAACTTAGTCCATCTGAGAATTAAAGATTTGAAGCAGAGAAACTGAAGAGTTCATTTTAGGAGATAAATTTGAGTTGTCAGGTGTTAAGTAAGCAAATTGAAGCTTGGGACAGAAATCAAGATCAGAGATAAACATTTAAGATTTATCCGCATGCAGGCTGAAAGCTATGTGGCAAGGTAGGAAGAATGCATATGATCACTTGGGGGAATTTCTCACTTTCATTCTTGCTGACACAAATTATCCAAGTTTGATTATTCATAATTGTTCTTGCTTATATTGAAATGCACCTCTCTATCACCATCCCCAATTTTGAGCTCTACTACAGAGCTATAGTAATAAAAGCCAAATGTATTGGCATAGAAACAGACAGGTGGATCAAGGGAATTAAATTGAAGACCCAGACATAACTCCAGAAACCACACAATGGAAAAAAAAAGCATTTTCAGCAAATGGTGCTGGTCCAATTGGATGTTGGCATGTAGAAGAATGCAAATAGATCCATATTTATCACCCTGTACAAAATTCAAATCCAAGTGGATCAAGGATCTCAACATAAATCCAGATACAGTGAACTCGACAGAAGAGAGAGTGGGAAACTAGCCTTGAGTGGGAACATTGGCACAGGAGACTGCTTCCTGAACAGAACACTGGCACTAGCACTGGCACTAAGATCAACAATTAATAAATGGGGCCTCAGGAAACTGAAAAGCTTCTGTAAGGTGAAGGACACTGTCAATAGGACAAATAGAAGCCTGCAGAATGGGAAAATAACTTTACCAACCCTGCATCTGACAGGGCTGATTTCCAAAATATATAAAGAACTTAAAATAGACATCAAAAACCAAATAAGCCAATTAAAAAATGGGGTATAGATCTAAACAGAATTCTCAACGGAGGAATCTCAAATGGCCAAGAAACACTTCAAGGAATGTTCAACATCCTTAGCCATCAGGGAAGTGCAAATCAAAATGACTCTGAGATTCCACCTTACACCTGTCAGACTGGCTAAGATCAAAAACACAACTGACAGCTCATGCTGGAGAGGGTGTGGAACAAGCATAATACTCCATTGTTAGTGGGAGTGCAAACTTGTACAACCACTTTGGAAATTAATATGGTGGTTTCTCAGAAAATTGGGAATTGATCTACCTCAAGACCCAAGTGACACCACTCTTGGGCATATAACCAAAGGATGCTCTATCATACCACAAAGACACTTGCTCATTTATGTTCATACCAGCTTTATTTATAATAGAAATAGAAACTGGAAACAACCTAGATGTCCCTCAATCAAAGAATGGATAAAGAAAGTGTGGCACATTTACACAATGGAGTATTACTCAACTGTTGAAAACAATGACATTATGAAATTTTCAGGCAAATGGATGGAACTAGAAAAAAATCATCCTAAGTAAGGTAACCCAGACCAAGAAAGACAAATATAATATTATTCACTTATAAATGGATATTAGCTGTAAAATAAAGGATAACCATGCTATAGTCCACAGACCTAGAGAAGTCAAGTAACAAGTAGGGCTCAAGGGAGGAATGTTTGGAACTCCCTAAGAAGGAAAAAGAATAGATTTTGTGGGTAGACTGGGGGTGGGTGGGGATGGGAACAGGAGGGATCACATGTGGGGAGTATGGAGGCGGGCAGTATTGGAAGAGTCGACAGGGAAAGGGAGACATTTCGGGCTGAGGTAGAAACCCAGTGCAATGGAAACTCGCAGGAATCTACAGGGGTGACCCCAGATAAGCAATATTCTTATCCCCTATTCTTAGCAATAGGGGATATGTAACCTGGACTGGCCATCTCTTTTAACCAGTAGAGGGATTGGGACATCAACCCAACCAACCATCTAACCATTGATCTACAATTTGTCCTGCCTACAAGATGTGCTGAAGTAAATGTGGTGCAGAAATTATGGGAGTGGCCAATTGAGACCTATGCCATAGGAGAGAGCCCACCTCTGATAATTGCCTGGAGTGCCAGGGCCCAGAGGCTGGATAACCCAGAGACCTAGGATAGAACCAAGCATGACTGGGGAAGAAATACTGAAAAAACTGTCACTGTAATGGTACCTAATGACATTCTGCTGTACTCATAGATTGGTGCCTAGCCCAATTGTCATCAGAGAGGCTTCGTCCAGCAACTGATGGAAACAATTGCAGAGACCCACAGCCAAACCAGGCTGAGCTCAGAGAATCCTGTGGAAGAAGGGGTGGACAGATTGCAGGTCTGCCAGAGGGATCAAGGACACCACAGAAACCCATAGTATCAACTAACCTGTGCTCATAGGGGCTCAAAGACACTGAACTGACAACCAGGAGTCTGCAGGGGACTGACCTGGGCACTCTGAATATATGTGACAGTTGTATAGCTTGGTCTTCTTGTGGGACTCCTAACAGTGGAAGCAGGGGCTGTCTCTGACTCTTTTTCTGGCTTTTGGAA
Source organism: Peromyscus melanophrys (assembly GCA_902168415.1). Classification (NCBI taxonomy): domain Eukaryota; kingdom Metazoa; phylum Chordata; class Mammalia; order Rodentia; family Cricetidae; genus Peromyscus; species Peromyscus melanophrys. The sequence goes on from CABHPR010137848.1 coordinate 21,041, forward strand.
CCCTACTCCTCATACTGGGTTCCTTTGCCCAGCCTTAATAAAGAGAGGAGGTGCCTAGTCTTACTGCATCTTGATATGTCACATTTGGTTGATAACCATGGGAGGTCTGCCCTTTTCTAAAGAGAAATGGAGAAGAGTGGATGGGTAGGGGGCAGAGGGAAGGCGGTGGTGATGGGAACTGGGAGGAGACTGGGAGGGGAAACTTTGGTTGGGATGTAAATAATAATAATAATAATAAAATCATTTAAAAGCAACAGGAATGCACCTCTCAATCAAAGATTTTGCAATAACAGCTACAGTGAAACCATTGCAAATTCTTCATCCATGTTCTCTCTTTAGTCTGTATCTTTCACATCCTATGCTTGCCATTAGGAAGCCCTCGGCCTCACTTGAGGGTTAAATGACCTGCACAGACTCACACTCAATGCCCACCTGAGGTTCTGTTTCTCATATGAAGTCATCTCTGAACCCTCTTTGTATTCACAGTAACAGATTCCCATTTTCTAGGCAACTCTTAACATCTGATTTCCTATGCAGTGTAAAACCTTGAACACATCTCAGACTATTTGTCACCTGAAAATGGCTCCATGAACATGTGGGATATTTCTCAGAAGCATCTCTTTCTGGGATACATTCATCCATAATATAAGCCAGACCACACCCTTTACTTAAAGTGGGAAATATTTTCTTTAGACAGAAGGCAGAAAACATAGGAAGGAGACAAGAAATGAAAGGTCAGCTTCTATAGCAGCTTGCAAATTCAGATTTATTAAACATTCCAGGATGTGAGGGAAACATTTGAATCTTATCTTCCCTCAAGTTTATTCAGTCAGGTGTGCATGTATTCCTCTCTTCATGCATGCAAATTCCAGCCACCAAACTTTTAATTAACATCTGCCATGGGTTCAGCCATGTTAGTTAGAGTGCTAAGGAACAAAACAAGAATTTTGTCACAGGAAGCCTTTGATTTGTTATTCTAAGGGAAGTAGAGAAGACAGCTTGGACTAGTGTCTTAGAGTTTCTTTTTCTTTTTTCTTTTTTTTTTTTTTTTGGTTTTTCAAGACAGGGTTTCTCTGTGTAGCTTTTCGCCTTTCCTGGAGCTCACTTGGTAGCCCAGGCTGGCCTCGAACTCACAGAGATCCGCCTGCCTCTGCCTCCCGAGTGCTGGGATTAAAGGAGTGCACCACCAACGCCAGGCGTGTCTTAGAGTTTCTATTGCTGTGAAGAGACACCATGGCTACAGCAACTCTTATAAAGGAAAACATTTAGTTGGGGCCTGGCTTACATTTCAGAGTTTTAGTCCATTATTGTCATGACAGGAAGTATGGCGGCATGAAGGCAGACATGGTGCTGGAGAGGTGGCTGAGAGTTCCACATCTGGATCTGCAAGCAGAAGGAAGGGACAGGGATACACTCTCCAGACTTGAGCTCCTGAGACCTCAAAGCCCACCTCCAAGAGACACACTTCCTCCAACAAAGCCACACCTACTCCAACAAGGCCACATCTCCTAATAGTGCCACTCCCTATGGGCCTATGGGGCCATTTTTAGTCAAACCACCACAACCAGATTCTGGAAGGTGTTCTATTCTATGCTAAAATGTTCAGATTTTTACCTAAGGGCACCAAGAATTCTGTCAGTGGATGGTTTTAAGCCAAGGAGTGAACTGACTAATTGGGACTATTACTTTGGAGCAGTTCTGACACATGTATAAGATGGACTGGGGTGGGGAGGAACATTCAGTAAGGAACTCCGATGTGTACTTAGATTTCGGGTGCATTGCAGTAGGTTGATTTCCAGATATCAAGGTAAGCATTCCCTTCATTTAAAGTGTTAGGATACAGAAAGCAAGGAACGCAGGTGAATCTATGTAGAAACAAGAGGCAAAGCAGGGATTTTAATTGTGATTGATTTATTTCCATAGTTTATGAGTCCTTCCCTTTATATACTATGCTGCCTGCTACTATAGTTCAGTGATAAGGGAGTAGACAGCAGCAGTGTAGGGCTGAGGCCATAAGCAGACTCTGCGGACAGTATAAGAGGGATTATGGGTAGAACTCGATACCCGATAGGATATCGGGTAGAGATATGCAAAAGGCAAGCATGGCTTCAGGATTTCAAGTCTGAGAAACTGAGTGACTGGTAATTTCAGAAAGAGACAGTGATGTGAGGAAGGGGAGGAAATCCGTTCAATCACAATGCTATCCCTGAGGTTCCTGCTTTCTCCAGAGAAGGTACATGATTATTAGCAGAGGGTGAAATGGGATGACTCCTTCAGGCTCTGACAGCCAGGCCGAGGTTAATCTCTTGGGGCCTGTCCTCACCAAGAAGTGACATTCAAATGAAGGGTGGAGGTTTCCAAGATACGACCAAAATATTTGGTTTAAGAAAACATAGCTGTCGATTCAAATTTGGTGTGGTACTGAAAATACTAAGGGAAGGAAGGCTTTAAACTCAATTTAGAGAATTGCTATCCTTTTCAGGACATCCCGAGCAAAAAATAAGTCAATGAATATACTTATAATGGTTTTCCTTTATCTGGCTGGATAATTTCATCAGAGAAATATATTATTTCTTATTCTTTTCACCTATTCATATTGAAAAATTAATACTAAAAATGCCATATGTTCAGCCTTGCTTGTTTTCTTGAATGGCTGTGATTACCTCTTGCGTTTGGGATTGTGAGCGAAATACTTTTTTAAAAAATGCTTTAAATATTATATTTAGTTATTTCTGTATTGTTTGAAAAATATGTTGCAACAGATTTGTGCCCTCAGAACCTTAGGCATTCTTGAAAAAAAAAAAAACACTACAAAAGATTACAGAATGCAACCCAACTTCACAAGAAAATGTATTCTTTTTCTATCATTATAATAGGGACCAAGTAAAGAAAAAAACGACCCACTGATATTCAGAAAGAAATACTGGACAACAATATCTTTACCACAGAGAGGGGCGCCAGGCTCAGGACTCTACCAGAACTGGCGGGATAGTTAGTTTGGCAATGCCTACGAATGTCCTGATGGTTTGCTTTTTCTTTGTATTTTATTGTGTAATAAAAAACATATGGTAGTATGAGTAACTGTGCTTTGGTGTTCTTATTAATTCCTTTTCTTTTCTTGTGGATTAAAAAAAAATGACCAATATAGTAATAGTGCATGTTATTCACCTAACTTAAAAGAAGATTTATAATGAAACTTACACAATAAAAATATTTTAAAATGTTTTCTAATATTTTCCAAATTGAGCACTGAGTGGTTTTTTTTTAAAAAGCATAGCTAACAAGTAAGTTAGAAAGAGAAGTATAAATAATAAACATATTTGTCTTCAGTTTTCACCAGTCAACTGACCCCAATTGAGTGAATTTTAATAAGATTACATCCTCATTTTGTTCTAAAATTGATGTCCTATACAGTATTAACCAAATCATCTTTCATTATAAAAGAAATCGCTGGTATTTGAATGTGTTTTTTTGCTTAGTCAAGAAAATCAGGCTTTTCCAACATTCACACATTTCGTCTTTTCCTATCTTTTTCTTTTTTTTTTTTCATATATACCTTTCCATCGGGCCTATGAACCAGGAAGTTTTGAGGCAGACAGAATTGAACTTCACATATAAAGTTCCTTTTATAAACCCTCCAGTTACCAAATTTGGGCAGGACAAGTTGAAGCGTGGCTACCGCAGCCTCCCTGTCACTGAGTGCCTGTTGTACTTCTGGAGAGTTGTCACAGTATCTATGGCCATTCCACTTGAGTGTATCTCCCATCTAACAGCCCCAACCCTGGAAACTGGGAGCCACAGAAGAGCTCCAAAGCTGGATACAGTTCAAATGCTCACTCTGCAAATAGCAATGCTATTCCACAGCTTTGGGGGAAGTTTGCTTTTCTGAAACAGCTACCGTCCACATCCAAGGGTGATTTCAGAGGGAACTGCATCTACACCTGCTAACGATGGCTTTCAAGGCTGGAGAGGGAAAACAGTTGGCAGTTCACTGGGCAGCCTATTCTCCCAGCATGTTGGCAGTGTGGAAACAGGCTAGTGCTTTTGGCTACCACTTTTCCAGACAACTGAAAAAGGACATTGCTGGCTGGTAGAAAGGCTGCTGCTCGTACATTCATGGTACATTCTGTGATGTCAGAGACTGAACCCAGGGCCTCACATACTCTAGACTGGTGAGGCCAAGCTACCACTGAGCTACACTCCCAGCCCCGTCTTTACATGTGTGCTACACAGATTGGCACTGACTGTGGCTCACACAGACGTGCTTGGAAACCATCACCTGCTCTGTTCTTGAAACACGCCAGCTTTACATTGCTGTCCTTGCATTCTTTCCTCACCTCGATGTATCTGGAGTTCTCATCACCCTAACTTCTCACAGAGACCCTCATGTCTAGGTCGTAAAGCACAGTCTAGTGGTTCCATGTCTGAGACTAGCTGGACACAGCTAAATTTATTTTCTCTGCTTTTAGGATACAAATTAGGTTCTCACTTCCCAGGCTGCTTCTGTTTGGCTGCAAGATGCGTTCGTACTGACAAAGTGGTTTCAAAATGAAGTTAAAAAGTGTGGCATGGTTTCTATCTGTCTGTCACGTTTTCATTTGCAAAGAACACAGAGGAATCCAAAAACATGAAGAGTGGAATCATAGCATAGAATGTTTGTGCTCCAGAATGATTTCATAATCAACCAGAATGACCTTATGTGGGTCCTATGACCATCATTCAGCTGATACTCTGCCTCCAAAGAAAAACTTTTTCATAGACTCTTAACGGACCCTGATAACCACGCCCAGGCACCTGCCCACAATGGAGAGATAATAAATGTGTGTTGCTTTAAGATGCTAAGCTCGTGGCGACTTGTTATCAGCAACAGATGACTTTTAACTTTGGATATGGCAAATTCTGCATGAAGAGTCAATTTAATGAGTATTCCACATTTCTGACTCCTGCAAATGATAAACAGAAGACACAAATGGAGGCAAATTTCTCATATAATACTTTATTTGAGAGGCTCAGGAAATATTCAGCTAGAAAAGTCTGGTAGGGAGGCAAGCCTGCATCTCAGGAGAGTAGGCTTGTACACATCTGAAGGTATGGACTTCATGACATGCTAAGAGCTGATCATGCTTGTGTAGAGGTGACTGACCAAGGAGCGTCTATGGAGGTACCAGAGCAGAACCCCAGAGAGCATGGCATTTAAGGGACAAGAAGAGGAGAAGAGCTAGTGACAGGGACTGAGACGTCCCTCTCAGTGAAACAAGAGAACATCAGAAGGCAGAGGACTTGGCTGAGTTTCCCAGGGGTCCTCCACCCACTATGTAACAGATTGACCCCTGGACATGTTTGTGTACGCTGTGACATCAGGAACCGAGAATCTCCAAAATAGCTTATGAACTGAGCTTGACTTGTCATTAATAAATATTCAAAACCAAAGGGCACAATTTTAGTTTTCTAGCACTTTAAAAAGTACTCTAAAATGAGGCCCCAGCACTTTATCTTGTAAATCTGAGGCAAACAGGGCCTCAGAGACCTTCCTCAGCATTTCTGTTCATTCCATTTTTCCCACCCTCAATTTTCTTTCATAATAATTCACATAATGCCTTACAAATTCTCTCAATAGAGCTCTCATTATCACCACACAAGTATCAGGTTATTTCAGCAGTAGTGGATCTGGGTCACAGAACTGCTGCTAACATTCGTTCTCATAATCCACAGTGGTGCTTACTTTAAACTTTCACGTTCTGTTCTCAAGTCAGTAGTCCTATGTGCATTGGGAACCCTCTTTGAGGGCAGAAGTTTCTCATCTTCTATTCCCTGTAGCACTTACAGAAGAATGTGTGCATGGAGAAGTGCGGACAATGTTTCTGCTGTTTACTTTGTTAGGACTGGCAGCATGGATAGGTTTGTATTGGTATACTACACACACCCCCACACACACCCCATACACAGACCACACAGATACAGACACCACACAGAGACACACATACATACCACATAGAACCACCCCCCCCCACACACACCACATAGACACAAACACACATACACACACATCTTTATTAAGTTGCAATATACAGTCCATCTGTGTAGTGCCAACTCAAAGCTGATAATATTCACAGGTCACTTTCAGGTAAGTGTCTAAGGCTGCGGCCTTTGACCTCTGGCTGCACCTGATGCTGCCCAGCTTTCTCCAGGATTTGGAGTGGGAAAGACTTCAAACTCAGGTACAGCACACGGTGTGCAAGGCTGGACGTGGGGAGATTCTGCTACACCTTGCTTGGCTCTCTGTGAGTATGGCCTGAGCAAGCTGCTTCCTCCTCTTCCTTCTTTCCTCTTAATGGTATACCATGGCAAGGAAAGCTCTAGGTGAGCTTTAGGTTACTGAGAAGGTGAATGTACATCGATGTGGAGTCATCTTACCTTCCCCATTCCCAAACTGTACTGGGCTAACCTAACACAGACAATCCAGCCTCTTCTCCCCTACTTCTGCTGTTACCTCGGCCCAAGATGGCTTCCTTTCACGTGACTAGTCCCCCTGCTTCTGTCTTTGCCTTCCTATAGTCAATTACTGATCCTTCAGCCATTATCTTTCCAAGATGAGTCCTGTCTTGTCCTTTCAAAGCCTCAAAGCTCTTACACCGCTTTACAACACTCCTTATCTAAACTCTGCTCCATTACTTGCCTCATGGCTGATCATTTTAAGCCCCGTTCTCGGAAGATGTTGGGTGCCTGCATTAGCCACCCCTGTATGCCTCGATCTTCTTTTCCCAGATGATGTCTTTCCTTGAAGTTCTTGCTTAAATGTTTTCTTGTATTGTAATATGCCCTACCTGTGACACTTCTGATGCCTCTTAGCCCTCTTCTCATTTCATTTTAGGTAAATTAAATATAAAAACATCCACCCCTCTGCATCCCTTTCATCCCGAGAAGACCTCCCAAGCCCATGACTTTGACTCACAGCAGCCAATGGGTGTTAGTACACATAACACAGCACAGATTTGATAAGCTTGCCCATCAAGCTTGCGCATTTCCCTTCCTGCCTTCCCTGAGACTGATGCAAGGATAACTAGGGCACATGGACAAGACTTGGATCTAAATGGTGCAGGAGTGCCCCACTAAGCCTAGCTGCAATCAGTGGAACTCCATGTGTCTCTCATGTATACATGAATAAAGAATATTGTTTTGGGTTATTGTTTTGGGTTGTGTAGGGTTACAGTGGTAACAGCTGAGGGAATCTCACATAGAAAATCTACTATGTAACTGTGTATAACTTAGGTTTAACTTCCATATTAAGATTTTATTTTACCTGCCTTTCTTCATTGGAGTGAGGTCCACAGCAGGAGGAATTATTTCACTTACATATGCATCTTAGGCAATGACAAACTGCCCTGGGTACCACCTAGTGTTGGGACACAAATGTTGCCTGAATGACTGATGGAAAGGTAGCACAGTTAGAACAGACTGGAAAGGGCGCTGCTTACTCAGCACTTCCCGAGTTCAGACTTCTAGGTCAACTTTCTGAATACGTGCATTCACATTTCTCCATGGTTTACTGGCTCTGCCTACACACCATGTGGGTAACAGTGCACTAATGGGAAAAATCGCTGGTAATATTGTTTTAAACAAGTTATCCAAATATTTTATTTGGATTATGTGAATTTGAATTCCCTCTAAAGAGCTGCACAGACTCCTTTCAGTTTTGTGATTGCTGCAGAAGCCAAATGGCATCACAATTTCAAAGCATCCATTTGCAAGGATCTAACGCAGTCTGAGGTGCTGGAGCACAGTTCCAGCGGCCTGGAAAGCACAGGTGCACCCCCACAACACAACCACCTTCTCAAAGCCGCTGTCTGTGAGGGTTTGATAGGAATTCACTTTGGAAGTGAAGCCTCAAGGTAGCAAAGGCAGAGTTAAATCAGGGTCGTTAGAAATCAAAGAGCTCCTTGTCATCCAAATGGCCTGGTTACAAATGCTTGTCTCTTCAGGGGCCCTACTAATGCTTCCTTCACGTAAAAAACACACAGTGAAACTTGCTGGCTGTGAGCCTACTAAAAACTGGCCCTCAGCTGGAGCTGACCATCTGTTTTACTGGTGCCCATCTCAGATTCACATTCTTCCAAGGTGAAGCCCCAAACAGAAGCGAGGCTGCAAAACTACTTGGCCCTTTCTGTCCAGATGTCTTGGGCAGGCTAGAGAAATGCTATCTTTCTGCAGGTGCTCATACTTACGTTGACATGAAGCCTGAATGTCTGTCTTGGAAAGCTGATACTCTCTTAAATAGGGTTCTATCCAGTTCAGATTCCACCCTGCACAGCTTGGCTGAAAACCCCTCTGGGTCTTCTAAGCTCTGCAAGTCTTGATCCCACTATTTGTTCCACAGGGGGGACTTTTGCCTGGGGAGTCCTGACACTTAGTGTTGCTCTTGGCTGAATGCGGTACTAACCCCCTCTTCTTAAACACCTCGGTCACAGCAAGAAGAGGCACATGCAGAATGAGAGTCTAGCTCCAACTTGGAAGGGCAGAGATAAAGGGTAGAAAGTACTATAGAGATATTGTTGTTTTGTTTGGTTTTAAACTTAGTTCATCTGTTATATCTTACAAAACCAAACCCAAACAAACAAAACCCCCAACTCTGCTCTCCAACCACCTTTAAAGATGGCAGCATTACTCTATGACTAGCATCCTCCAGGTCACCATGTGCTACAGTTCACCTAGAGCAGGAAAGGTTACTTCGCAGCGTCTCCAGCTGTAGTTCCACGCAGTTACCTCGTTAGAGTAAGAATTAGAAAAGTAAGGCCACAGGACAATTATCTATAAGGGGCTGCTTTGTGATGGAGCATTCTCTGGAGTTTCCTGCTAAGTCTTGGTTGAACCCGACACAGTGGGATGACCGGCTGACAGCAGCGTCACTCTGTTCATTTAGGAGGCACTATAGTGAGGTCCTCCTGCTCCAACCCAGCTTTATCCAGCACCTTCCAGATGGCTGAGTCTGTTGGGGCCGGGTAAGTGTGACTCTTTCAGGAACCGGCCTGGGTGCCAGGACTTGAATTCTGGTCCTAGAGCAGAAAGTGCTCTTAACTGCTGGGCCATCTCTCCAACCAGTTTTAGGAACTGGCAGAAGAGGGTAATACTCTTACAAGTGGTCATTTCTAATGAAAGTTATAAACAGTGCTTTGTACATAAAGTAGAGTGATTTGAATTGATTTAGTAAATTCCATAGGGTCCTGGTTAACTCAGGAAACCTCAATCAAGTTTTGACCCAGTTTTTGTTTAGAAGTACACAGGCAATAGCAGGATCAGTAGAGTCTTAAGATAAAGGTTTCACTACACAATACTTCTAATGTTACATACATAGATCCTGATAAAGATTCCCTTCCAAAATAGGCTGGCTCTAAGTTAAACATTATATATATATTAATTAAATTTGATTTCACATGTTTTCATTTAAAATGTCTTCTACATTCTATAAAAGTAGCAATAATAATGATAAGGAAAAAACTAACCAGTTAAAAAAGATACAAAGTTCAGAGGTATGCAATATAACTTTGGTAAAAGACGAAGAAAGGGAAAATGTTTCTGATTGCAAAAAAGACCTTGGATGCTAAGAGAAATTATTCCAAAATGGAGCTGGATGTAAACGTTAGGGGATCAGAATGCTATAGAAAGAGTGTAAGCACTAAATATAAGGGAAGTGGGTAGGATTATAACTGATAAATTGTTTATAATACAAAAGTTATTAAAAAATTAAGGCCAAAATTCTGTATCTTGAGATAAAACTGCTTGTGTTTACAATAAAGTTTTTTAAAATACTGATACTTAGTAATGAATTAAAAATGGCTTAGAAAAACAGGGGCGTTTTCCTCTTATTAAATGAGACGTTTAAAACTTGTGATTAGGTTTTTATGTATCTTATGTGTTTTCCATTAGGAAAAACCTTGCTTGTTAGATACCCACTGCCTTACCATTAGGGATAATGTTCTAATGAGAATTTTTCCTACTTGGAACATTCCTACCAAATTAAATAAAGATCATGGAACTAATTTTAGTGGATAAATATTTAAATCTATTTAAAATATTGACAATTAACTACAGCTTTGGCTTTCTTCTAAGATTTACCCCCTTTGGAAAACATCCTCTATCTCCTTATAAAATAAGTACTTGGCATCCCCAAAAAATATAAAATAAGGACTTGGCATTCAAAAAAGTAAATAAGAAGTATATAAGCCATCTCCATTACAGGAAAACAACACATCAGTATAAAGGTCTTTCAAATACGATAACTAAAATCTCAGACTTAGGTAGTCTTCCTTGAAGGATAAGGAACACCAGATGGTTTCATCAACTAAAGGGAAAAGGATATCACACGGAAGACTGTTCTGAGGGGAGGAAAGTACTCTATGAGGTACTTCCAACCACTCCTGTCTACGCAAGTGGAGCGGAGCTTTCGATTCACATTTCTCACATCAAATGTGCCGACTTCGTCTGAGAACACATCGCCTGGACTCTAAAGACGCTGGTGATCATCAGCTCCACTGACTACTGACCACCCAGCTAAGTAACTCAACATTTCCTGCACTGTGTTTTTAAATCCTTTCGTAATTAGGTATTTTAATCACGTTTATGATATTTGGTATTTCACTTGCTATATTCCTCAGTGATGATAATGCTAATCTTGAGGCATTACACCCTTCCAACTCTCACGGTTTTGCTGTGACTGTCAGAAGGCCGTTGTCCTAACAGGGAAGCTTCTGTTAGATCAATTCTTCTTTCCTGTAGCATTTTTGCTAAATTACACAGTGATGTAAAACTCATCTTAGTGAACACGTACTTAAATCTATTTGTAAAATCTGGCTTTTTGAGCTGGGCAGCGGTGGTGGCGCACGCCTTTAATCCCAGCACTCGGGAGGCAGAGCCAGGCGGATCTCTGTGAGTTCAAGGCCAGCCTGGGCTACAGAGTGAGATCCAGGAAAGGCGCAAAAACTACACAGAGAAACCCTGTCTTCCAAGAAAAAAAAAAATCTGGCTTTTTGCTGCAGAATTTTCCTTGTGCATATGACTGTCGATCTTCTGGATTGAGGATAATAAATAAATTGAACTATAAAAAAATCACTAGTATAAATGACTAAAGTCCTTGGCTTTCTCATCCAAAGAAAGATAAGAAAGATATTTCCATTAGTTCTAATCTATGGTCTATTTGGGAAAAATAAAATCAATTATCACCTTATAAAATGATAGCTGGGCAAAGAGCTATGTGAGGTCTCTCTGCTACAAAAAATCATCACACACGATTAAAGAATCATACAAACGATAACAAAATTCAGAATTAGCTAGTCTTTCCACAGTGAGTTCTTGGGCAATAAAGAACTAAATGAATGAAAGATAAAACCAGGTTCTATTATCAATTGAAAAGATATCACATCATAGACTTCCTTCAGCCTGGATGGAAAGACCCTTATAGGTGCTTCTAATGACCTCCTGTACTAAAACCTTAACAAGACAAACTCTTGGGTTCATATATCTTACCTCAAACTTGAGCCAGCTCTTTCTGAGGACATATCCATGGAGACTTCACAACTGGCCAATACTCACCTTCAACTACAGCAGCAATTGAGCACACCAGGTAACTGAAACCAAACCCTTTTGACATTTCTTCTAACTCTTACTCATACATTTCTTAAATCGTTTAGTATTTAATCTTTTAAAAGTTGTCTGAGACTTTTAGTGTTTGCTATGGTATATTTTCCTAAACGATTGAAATAATGCTGAGCCTGGTTTCAACGAAACTACAAACGAGATGTTATGTCCTCTCACTAACCATGCTCATGACTGCTTGCTACTCAGCTGTAAGACTTCCGGTATGTGTTCTCATAAATGTCATGGCACATGCAGTATGTGGCTGAGAATATCATCAAGGGTGTCTTCCTCACTGGCTTCAACAACTGTCCCGGAGGTTGCATTCCTGCCCACTCAGCCTCATCTTTACCGGAGCCTAGTAACCAGCCCTCCTGGCACCATGGGACATAACAACACTGGCTTCCACATGTACACAATGATGCTTGGCCCACAGGGAACTGCACACGGACGTTCCCGGAATAAGAGCCACAGCTGTGGTGAAGATTCTGTAAGACCGACTGACCTCACAGGGTACCAGCAAACCAAAATAACGACTGCGCCTGTGCACGGCTTGCTGCGCCAATGCGCTTATTGGAGTCACTTCACGGGAGCATGAGTGAGTCACCAAAAGTCCAAACGCAGCACGGGGATATGTCACGAAAGGCCCCTCAGAGGAGTCTTCCTGAGTTGACCTCCACCTCCCACATCCTCTAGCATTTCCTAAGACCACATGGCACAGCACTGGCTATGCAGGACCCAGAAACAGATGACAGTAACATATCTTTGGTAGAGTGAACATACCGAGCCAGACGATGAGTTCTGCGGAATGGGAGGTAAGACAGATCCAACAGGGAAAGAGAGGAGCAGGGAGGATGGGCCTTCTTCACAGGTATAAGAACAGTAATCTGTCTGGTGAGAAAACACACATAGATGGGGATGTCTCCTACTTCAACCGCATGTGTACAGGGGCTATGTTTTCAGGAAGTGGCATACTGAATGGATAACTAAGTGAGCGGTTTATTAACATTTACAGTATTTAAACCAGGCTCCACAGATAATTCTGTAAAGTAGTATGTTCTACTGCAGTGTCTTGCTGAGGCCTGCCTCGAGTGTTCCCACGGTGAGCTCAAGTGCTGTTTTCTCTCTGTTCCGAGTCATGGGGATTCCTCAGGAAGCTTCCAGTCTCTTGCTGTTGTTTTTGAACATTTCCACTTTCCTATAGCCGATAATCTTCAGGTCTGAAAGATAAAAAAACGGTGTGTACTTCGTGTGTACTTCTTCATGAACCATTATTTCATTTTCTCCTGGCTGAAGAAGAAGATTACTTTTTCCCCTTTAAAATGGAAGTGATTGTTTACTGAGAAATCCCTAAGGACAGCACTTCTAGAACACATTCAAAGCAAAGTATCACAAACAGAAGAGACAACTTCAAAGTACTTTGGAATGTAAACCACAGCCTCTCTGTGCCTACATATTAATGTGCTTAGTAACTGAGAAAGTTCAGTTTCTCAGGCTGGCGGGTTGCTCAGTGGGTGGAGGTGCTAGTGTGCAGGCCTGATGACGTAAGATTGATCCCTGGAACCCACACCAGGGCAAGAGAAAATGGACTCCCACATGTTGTCCTGATCTCGGGATGCACGTTTAATGTGTTTTCAGAAAGCAAGAAAACAACAACAACAAAACCCCCCTAAAATCACAAGTTTTTTTCTTACTTAAAATAGATTTCCTTTTATGTCAACAAGTGCTGCTGATCTGTTCATATCCAGAAGAGCTGCTTAGAAGGCCTCATTTGAGCAAACCGCACCACTGCAAACCCCAGATCTAAGGTTTATACCGGTGATGGACTGGTTGAAACAGGATGGGAAAGTTGCAAAGCACCCTTTTCCCTAAGCTCGGCTAATAGCTCCCGACTGTGAGGAACAGCAAATCAACTTAAGTCTTGTGGAAAACGCCACATGACCAGGCTAGCTAGCACAGTTATAGAAAACCCTGAAGCTGTCACCCCAGATCCCTGCGCCTTACAGGATTAGAGAATGTAAAGTCTTTCTTCACTGTCTTCAAGTTCTATAAGGACACAGGTAAAATTCTTGTCTTAATATTACTTAAACTAAACTGACAATACGCATATTATCAGAAGGAATGGCTTTCATGCCAGAGGTCACACACTGAAATTAAAGCCTTGATCCCTTCAGTAGCTGTAGCCCGAATAGGGTGCTCCTTTGGGTGTTTCCTGGTGCCACTGTTCCCAGCACCTGGAGCCCCACTTTGCTTTTATAGCATCATGTGGATTCCTCACTGAACACGCTAAACCTGATCCCGCTCAGTGGGAAGACAATTCCAAGACCACTCCCGGTTTTCTGTCCTCATACTCCAGTCTCCATCCCCCCCACCCCTCTCAGCAGGCACATTTCTAATAGCACACTCGGTAGGTAGCATGTGTTACATGGAGAACGTGGGATTTCACTGTAAATTTTCAAGCTCCCCTGACTGTTGTAGGATATTTGTACCCTGTGTGAAGATGTGTCACTGTGATTGGTTTAATAAAGAACTGAATGGCCAATGGCTAGGCAGGAGGAGGTATAGGTGGAACTTCTGGGCAGAGAGAGAACTATGGGAAGGAGAAAGGGTGGAGCTGCCAGCCAGAGAGGGAGAGGAAAGAGGAGGTGCAAGATGAAAGAAAGGTAAAAAGCCACGAGGTAAAACATAGATTAATATAAATGGGTCAATTTAAGTTATAAGAACTAACGGGACAAGCCTAAGCATAATTAATAATAAATCTCTATGTCATTATTTGGGAGCTGGCTGGCGGGTCAGAGAAAGACTTGTTACAAAAGGCACTCAAACTTTCCACTCAGTTTCTCTATAAAGGTGAATTTTGTTAATATAAAGCATTATTAACAAGTAAGGGATTAAAATGCAAGGCAGTTCAAGATAAATGCAGTCTTTCCAAATAAAAGCTCTCCTACAGAACTATGTAAAACTCAAAACTAAAGAAGTCTAAAATGATCCAATTTTTATTTTTAGCCTACACAATAAAAAATTTCCATTTCAACAAGAGCACCACAGAGTATATAAATATTGGAGTTGTGTAATATGCTGGCAAAACTGCAACAATTGTGGAAATAATTACTGATAGTATTTAAATAATTGTTCGCTTGAAAGCTACAATTTCAGGCCACTGAAGTATAAAGAAAGAATAGTCCTGTTATTTTTTAATTTCTTCTCACAAATAAGGAGAAATTCTAAGTGCATACCCCACAATCACACTTGTACAATCAGGCACACACCTACTTTGTATTATCTAGAGCATAAAATATAAACTTTATAGCATTTTCCTTAAAAAGATTCTGTATTCTTTATGTTTAAAAGACACTAGCATGACAAATTTACCCACTACTGAAAGAAGTGAGAGGAACAGCCAGTATTACCAATGGAAAACGGCTTTACTTTTGAAAAAGTTATGACTTTTGTCATCAACAGACTTCATCTCTTATCTCCTACCTTATTTTAAAAAATGACTAATCAATAACTAAGAAAAAATGAATTAGCATATACTGAGAGCAGGTCTAGAAGAACACCACCTCTGTAAGCACTAAATCAATTTAAATCAGTGGTTTTCAACCTTCCTGACGCTGCGACCTTTAATATAGTCCCTCGTGCTGTGGTGACCCCTAACCATAAAATTATTTCTGTTGCTACTTCATCACTGTAATTTTGCTATTGTTGTTAACAGTAATGTAAATATCTGTGTTTTCTGATGGTCTTAAGTGACCCCTGTGAAAGGGTCATTTGACCCCCGAAGGGGCTGCAACCCACAGACTGACAATCACTGATTTAAGTGAAATCCCAACAATGTTAGTTTTTAATTAAGGTGAAATCAAACTTATTAATCACCTGCTGGTTTAATGTTTAGGTTGACAATTATTACTGTTGTTCAAAAGCTTTAGCCTCCAAGAGGAAAGTTTATAAATTTCTATATTACCAAAAGCCAACAAAAATCCCCATATAAGTTTTATTACCAGGGACACAAAAAACCAAAGGAGGCCACTTCCTGGTGTATTCACTCCTGGTGTGGCCCAGGACACCTGCTTCAGTCATGTCTCTGCAGATTCACCATCAGACTGATCCTGAATCATTTCTAACCATTACATTCCAAATTAAGACTATAGTCTTGGTTCAGCTATTTTTGGTGGAATAAAAGTTTATTTCAAGTTAAGTTCTTCCTCCAAAAGGAGAGAGATTTTTATCACATAAAGGTGAACATTCAAAAATAAGAAATTCTACTTTCAGTGTATTGAATTGAACGGTATTTGAGGTACTTTAATTTTACTTCTAAACTACACAGAATTTGCAAAGTGCGAAACATCAATGGTATAGGCCAGCAAGGCGGTCACTCGTGGTTACTAAAACTTAAGCTTATTAAAATGACATCAGATTCAAGTCTATTCCTGTCACAGGAATGGCAGTACAGGGTTCAGTCCCGCAGCTGGCCAGAGCTGGCTGTCTATGAAGCTGTTCCTGGTCACATGCGTCTCCTGCACTAAAAACTACCTGAATCTGACGGCAGCTCTAATATGCAGAGAAAATGACATTTTGAATATTTATGTTAAATGATTAATATACCTACACAC